>CM040400.1:8465418-8690418 GCA_022702515.1 Ilyophis sp. 1 JC-2022 | reverse complement strand
AAATGAAGGCCTGGTTGTCATTTTCTAGACCAGTTCTGCTAATACTTTCTTCAAAAATACGACTAACATTCTACATGCTGAAGAAGCATTTAATTTAATAGATGGCGCAGCATAGTGGTGTAGTGTCCTGGACATTCAGCTACTTAACACAGCTTTTGTACGCAGGATCAACACACTACTGCCAGCCTGCTGTCATAGGTACACATCCACATGGACAAAGCCATTGTGTTTCCCCCTTTCCGAAAGCTCGGACTACTTTCCAAACACAAATCATGTCTTGTGGAATCAATGGGCGAGTCAATGAAGCCCAAAGCAAGGGTAAACAGGTACCGCTCTTGGCTAACAGGAGTGTTGATCCAGTAAACAAGCTGCGATTCAACACGGCGAATACAACATGCGGTCAGGCAACAAGGCCTGCGGAAGCCATCGCGAGAGCCAAACTGCACCGGCATGGCAGGCTTCCACGGGAGTTACCTCCACACTTTAACCCCTTAAGGTACGAGACCACAAATATGCCATTAGAGTGTAAGATCACCAATATGTGATTAGAATGTTCTTAACTGAACATTCTAATGCTGATGTCACAATCACTACTGGTAACAGAAAGCAATGTAGTTCTAGAACACTGACACTGACTCTTCAAAGGGTTAGCCTAAGTATTTTTTTCTCTGTATATACTGTAAACGTCTCAAATTCTTTTAGGTCTCGTAAGTAAAAGTAGACCAGGCACGGACACGCTGCCAGTCACCTTAGCATTAGTGGAGATGAAGTGAGCACAGCTAAAACTGCGCACAATCGACAGTGCTGTGATTTTCCCCGAGAACGCACGCAGCTGTGCTCTATTAGGCATTATGAGAGGTTAGGAAAACAGAGCAAAACTAATGTGAAAGCAGTGTGATGCCACTCCAGAGCGCCGTTAGCGTAAAAGCATTAATGGCTGGGGTCTCGCTGTGGGCTGGAGAGATGGTGGGAGGGGTGCTGGCTCAGCCCAACCACCCTTGTGTTGCAGTGTAGTAACATGCGCAGCCAGGACTGTGATGCGCAGTCAGACCCTTGTGTTACAGAGTCGTAACATGCGCAGTCAAGACTGTAATGTGCAGTCAGACCCTTGTGTTACAGTGTCGTAACATGCGCAGTCAGGACTGTAATGCGCAGTCAGAACCTTGTGTTACAGTGTCGTAACATGCGCAGTCAAGACTGTAATGTGCAGTCAGACCCTTGTGTTACAGTGTCGTAACATGCGCAGTCAAGACTGTAATGTGCAGTCAGACCCTTGTGTTACAGTGTCGTAACATGCGCAGTCAGGACTGTGATGCGCAGTCAGACCCTTGTGTTACAGAGTCGTAACATGCGCAGTCAGGACTGTAATGTGCAGTCAGACCCTTGTGTTACAGTGTAGTAACGTGCGCAGTCAGGACTGTGATGCGCAGTCAGACCCTTGTGTTACAGAGTCGTAACATGCGCAGTCAGGACTGTAATGTGCAGTCAGACCCTTGTGTTACAGTGTAGTAACATGCGCAGTCAGGACTGTGATGCGCAGTCAGACCCTTGTGTTACAGAGTCGTAACATGCGCAGTCAGGACTGTAATGCGCAGTCAGAACCTTGTGTTACAGTGTCGTAACATGCGCAGTCAGGACTGTGATGCGCAGTCAGACCCTTGTGTTACAGTGTCGTAACATGCGCAGTCAGGACTGTGATGCGCAGTCAGACCCTTGTGTTACAGTGTCGTAACATGCGCAGTCAAGACTGTAATGTGCAGTCAGACCCTTGTGTTACAGTGTCGTAACATGCGCAGTCAGGACTGTGATGCGCAGTCAGACCCTTGTGTTACAGTGTCGTAACATGCACAGTCAGGACTGTGATGCGCAGTCAGACCCTTGTGTTACAGTGTCTTACATGCGCAGTCAGGACTGTGATGCGCAGTCAGACCCTTGTGTTACAGAGTCGTAAAATGCGCAGTCAGGACTGTAATGCGCAGTCAGAACCTTGTGTTACAGTGTCGTAACATGCGCAGTCAGGACTGTAATGTGCAGTCAGACCCTTGTGTTACAGTGTAGTAACGTGCGCAGTCAGGACTGTGATGCGCAGTCAGACCCTTGTGTTACAGAGTCGTAACATGCGCAGTCAGGACTGTAATGCGCAGTCAGACCCTTGTGTTACAGTGTCGTAACATGCGCAGTCAGGACTGTAATGCGCAGTCAGACCCTTGTGTTACAGAGTCGTAACATGCGCAGTCAGGACTGTGATGTGCAGTCAGACCCTTGTGTTACAGAGTCGTAACATGCGCAGTCAGGACTGTAATGCGCAGTCAGACCCTTGTGTTACAGTGTCATAACATGCACAGCCAGGACTGTAATGCGCAGTCAGACCCTTGTGTTACAGTGTCTTACATGCGCAGTCAGGACTGTGATGCGCAGTCAGACCCTTGTGTTACAGAGTCGTAACATGCGCAGTCAGGACTGTGATGCGCAGTCAGACCCTTGTGTTACAGTGTCTTACATGCGCAGTCAGGACTGTGATGCGCAGTCAGACCCTTGTGTTACAGAGTCGTAACATGCGCAGTCAGGACTGTGATGTGCAGTCAGACCTTGTGTTACAGTGTCTTACATGCGCAGTCAGGACTGTGATGCGCAGTCAGACCCTTGTGTTACAGAGTCGTAACATGCGCAGTCAGGACTGTGATGCGCAGTCAGAGGTGACTGGAGACCCTTTGCTGCGCAGCTTCTATATTGCTGACTGCATCCCTGCCCTCGTAGCGGTTCTGCGCAGTTGTGAGGAGCCCACTGTCCCCGCAGTACCGCCGTGGAGGAGCAGACGCATGTAGCGCCATTCTCCTCCTGCTGGACACATACACCTCACCTCTCCCGCATGGACAGAGAAAACCAGCGCACTAAAAACACCCTCAGGAGACTGAGTCAGTCCAGATATTAAATATATTAATATACTCCCACCTGAGACACACACACACACACACACTAACATGCACTAACATGCACACACACACACACACACACACACAAACACACACACATGCACGCACACACACACACACACAAACACACACACATGCACGCACACACACACACACACACATACACACACACACACACTAACATGCACACACAAACATACACACACAAACATACACACATGCATGCACACACACACACACACACGCGCACACACACACACGCGCGCGCACACACACTAACATGCACTAACATGCACACACTAACACACACACGCACACTAACACACATGCACTAACACACACTCTAACATGCACACACACACACTCACACACACACACTAACACATACACACACGCACGCACACATGCACACACTCACTTACACACAAGCACGCATAGAGGCACACGCACACACACACACACTAACACATGCGCACACACTCACACACTCACACACACACACACACACACACACATGCATGCACAGACTAAGACGTAGACACGCGCGCACGCACACACTCACACACGCAAGCAGGCATCCAGGCACGCGCACGCACACACTTTTTAAATTTACACCACACAGAACCAAAGGCTGCTTTCACAGATACACATCACAAAGGTCAGAGTGACTGTGCTGAGAAAGATCACCGCGTGCCGTGCGGCGTTAGCTACGGTAGCACAACACACACAGCGGGAAGCTCAACACAATGGCCGCCCTGAGTGCCAGCAAATACCAGCTCTCTCTCTCAGTTTCTGTGCCTTTCAATCTATCCACCTGCCTCTCCCTCTCTGTGTGTGTATGTGTGTGTGTGTGTGTATTTCTCTTGTGTATTCCTGTGCCTTTCAATCCACCTGCCTCTCTCTCTCTCCCTCTCTCTCATTCTCTCTCATGTTCTGTCTCCTTCTCTCTCTCCATCTGTCTTGCCATCTCTCCTCTATCGCTCCCTCTCCTCTCTTCCGCTTTCTCTTGCTCTCCCCCCTCTCCTCCCTCATTCCCTCTCGCTCACTGTCTTGCTGTCTCCTCTACCTCTCGCTGTCTCTCCCTCTCCCTCTCTTGCCGTCTCCCTCTTTCCCTCTCTCGCTGTCTCTCCCTCTCCCTCTCCTGCCGTCTCCCTCTCCCTCTCTTGCCGTCTCTCTTTCCCTCTCTCGCTGTCTCTCCCTCTCCCTCTCTTGCCGTCTCTCTTTCCCTCTCTCGCTGTCTCTCCCTCTCTCTCTCTTGCCGTCTCTCTCTTTCCCTCTCTCCCTCCCTCCCTCGTGCGGTGGCTGTATGGTGACAGGCCGGAGAGGGCTCCATTGATCGCTCTCATGCGGTAATCCTGCAGCACGGGCACACAAAGGCTGAGCTGGTAAAGATGTTCTAATTGACGGCATGAAAGAGTGGGTGGGAGACGGGTCAATTACGGCAGGAAATTGAGAGCGAGCGACGAATACAAACGGGCCATTTCTTTTTCTCCCTCCAACCCCCGCCCCCCCCCACTCCCGTTCAGGAATCGGCACGCACATGGAATCGTTCCGAGGGGGGGCACCATACAGAGAGATATTGAGATTCCACCTGATACAATTAAGCATGCATTATAAAAACTGCTTTGTAAAAATAGTTTACAAATCTCTTTCTCGCTCTCCCCCCTTCTTGTATGTAACTGAAATTGGAGGATTTTTCCCACTGATTCCGATTTTCCTAGAGAGATGCACAAGCCCCCCCCCCCCCCAAAGCACTCGAAGCACGATTTACAACCTGAGGGGAGGGGAGAGTTGGAGAATGCGGGTCAGACGGCACACTCAGTTCCACACATCGCTGGTGTTCGTGAACCGCCTCCCACGCTCGTCTCCGATTGGTCCCTGGTGCAAAGGGTGCAGAGATCCCAGCGTGGTGAGTGGACAGGTCCACTTTAGCCACTCCCACGCGACTTGTACAGATCTATAAAACACTTCCACACACACACCAACCCTGAACCGCTAACCTTCAACATGGCAGCCATTAGCTGACCCTAAACTGGACCCTTGATACAAGCTGGAGCCAAACCTTCAAGGGATCTAGCCACACTAATTACACAGGACAGGGTGTCTTGTCGCTATGGCAATGGAAGTCAAAGTGATAGGCCTCTTTCAGCAGCTCTATAATCCCACCAATCAGCCACAGCGGATGTGTATAGTACAAAAATGGCTGACCCTCCTTTCCTGTCCACATCCAAATCGCACCGTCAACGCACATGATCCAGGTCACCGGTTCAACTCTACAATGCTAATTTTATAACCCCAATATACGTGACATTTTCTTGTATGTATATATTTACTCATTAGTTTTCCTTCTATTGCCAATAAAAGAATAAGGTACAATGGTAAATAATACCATTATAGCACACGTTTTGTATGTGACTGCTATCAGGAGAGCTCAGGGTTTTTTTTCTTTTTTCATCGCTACTATACCTCAGCCTGGAGTATCAGTCTGACCGATGCCTCGACAGTTCTTTTAAACACGTTCAATATTGCAAGCAATATTTACAACGATAAAAGGGCTAAGAGCCTCTCCGATCTCCTAAAGCCGGAGAAGAAAGCGTGCGCCGTGAAACACAGGCCCTGAGAGGCAGCCACACTGCTTTATCTACAGCGAGCAACCCCAACACGCTGTCAGAGGAGAGAGAGAGAGAGAACAGCATCAGAGCAACCCCAACACGCTGTCAGAGGAGAGAGAGAGAGAGAGAACAGCATCAGAGAAACCCCAACACGCTGTCAGAGGAAAGAGAGAGAGAGAACAGCATCAGAGAAACCCCAACACGCTGTCAGAGGAAAGAGAGAGAGAGAACAGCATCAGAGAAACCCCAACACGCTGTCAGAGGAAAGAGAGAGAGAGAACAGCATCAGAGAAACCCCCACATGCTGTCAGAGAAGAGGGAGAGAGAACAGCATCAGAGCAACCCCAACACGCTGTCAGAGGAGAGGGAGAGAGAGAACAGCATCAGAGCAACCCCAACACGCTGTCAGAGGAGAGAGAGAGAGAGAACAGCATCAGAGAAACCCCAACACGCTGTCAGAGGAGAGAGAGAGAGAACAGCATCAGAGCAACCCCAACACGCTGTCAGAGGAGAGGGAGAGAGAGAACAGCATCAGAGAAACCCCAACACGCTGTCAGAGGAGAGAGAGAGAGAAAGAGAGAGGGGGGGGGGAAGAAGGAAGGAAGGAGGGGAAGAGAGAGAGAGACAACAAGAGAGGAGGGAGAGAGAAAAGGCAGAGGAAGAGAGAGGAAAGAGAAAGGGGAGAGAGCAAGAGAGAGAGAAGAGAAAGAGAGGGGCAGAGATAGAGGAGGGAGAGAAAGAGAGGGGGAGATAGAGAGGAGGGAGAGAAAGAGAGGGGGAGATAGAGAGGAGGGAGAGAAAGAGAGGGGGAGATAGAGAGGAGGGAGAGAAAGAGAGGGGGAGATAGAGAGGAGGGGGAGATAGAGAGGAGGGAGAGAAAGAGAGGGGGAGATAGAGAGGAGGGAGAGAGAGAGGGGGAGAGAGAGAGCAGGAGAGAGAGGGAGGAGAGGGAATAAGAGAAAGAGAGAGAGAGATGACAGATGATTCTCCAATCAGTGTGTTACGTAAGCCCAATCAGTCAGGTCTATGCAGTGAGCAGGGTGCCCCAGACCTGTGTGTCTATACAAGACCAGCCTTAATCCTCTTAGCGTGTGCTGCGTGGCAGCTCAACAGCGACATTATATAACAGCTCTAATCTACTGCATCAAGACTGCCACCAGTGCTGGACTATGACCCCTGCAGGCACACCCCCCCCTCTCTCTATCCGTCTTATTCACACAATCCCAGTGCTCTTCTCTCCCTCTCTCACAAACAAGCATGCAATTTCAAACACGCTCTTTCAAACAGCGCACGCACATTTATTTTATTTTATTATTACTTTTTTTTTACACACGACACACTCTCACAGCATCTCTCTTGCTTTCACACCCTCAAGTTACAACAAACTCTTACTCGACATACCAATGCTACCTCTAACGCTACACCATCAATTCCATTTTTCTGGAATACGTTTAAATTTATGCAGTATTTCTAAAGTACTACAGTCTCAATCTCCCGCTTGTACCAACACTTGACTTTATGTGGTAGGTTTATATATTAGTCACCGGTGACACTAGTGACCAGGCAGTGGATCTGGTAATCCCCGACTGGTATCACACTCTGTCAGGCTGTCCCCAATCACGTATCTGCTTCCCTCATCTCCACCAGAGCATATGCTAAATATCAACGCGTCAGTGTAAACACCCAAATACACAAGCCCCATCGCCAGGGTACAAGCGTAGCCGTAATCACAGCCGACGGTGTTGAAGCAAGGAGCTGTAAGCCTTGGTATTCTTGTTCTGCAGGGTGTGGGAAACCTTCAGTGTGTTCAGCAAACTTTTGGAGAACAGGTAAGAAAAGAAAAAAAGTGTGGGGCTGTGGAACAGAGGTGATGTCACAGTGGATGTACAGTGACATCATGGTTCTGACCAACCAGGCTGAGGGGGCGTGTCTTACAAAAAGTTAAAACAAGCTATAAGATTAAAATCCCTAAGGATTGGGGGCAGCACCTCCGGGCGGGGCAGGCCCTAGGTGTCAAACACTGCCATCCCCCAATCACTGATCCACTTCCCTCATCTCCACTGGGTGCACTGGCAGAACCCACCATCTCTCAACTGACATTTTCCTCTCAATGTGACACGCGGAGAGCAACATGGGACACCCTCGTAAAAAGGAGGAGTGGGATGGTGGACTTACTTTCCTGGTGTTGTCCCTACAAAGAAACGCCACAGCCACTTGAAGGTGGTGTTTGGCACGCCGCTAAAAATCTGTGATTATCGTTTGCCTGGGGGAACCAAATTTGTGACCAAAATTACCCTGGCCTTCCACGAAAACCTCATTATTTCCAGGAAAATGGGCAAAATGACCTCCAATTACACACAGGTTTTTATGAAGCATCGAAAACAGTCCGGTATTAAAACAATTGCAACAGCTCTACTTTCAACCACCAAACTGACTTAAGAGCGCTGGTTGTAATTGTATTGCTCTGAATACACGAAATTCAGTTTCTCTGGTTCATCTCATTACAGACACTTCACTCTGAAGTAGCACAAATTAAAGAATCAATCACTCATAATGACTGAAATCTTAGGGAGAAACAGGCACGCACGCACGCACGCACGCACGCACGCACGCTCTGTTGTATGCTCCCTCCGATTATAACAGTCATTTACTTACACAAACTTTTAAAGGGGTCTTCACAGTCAGGTGAATACTGTGGAATGTGAGTGTATGCACAGTGACTACTGCACTTCATTAACCGGGCTAAAGAACACTGATAAAGAAAACATCACAATGGTGAAGGATAGTCAGTTTAACAGCATTTCTGATTTAAAAGTTTTTTTTAAATGGGGGGGGGAGCCGCACTCGAAATATACGCACTCTGTCAAAGACCTCGCTGGACGTCATTTTCGATCGACCAATCCCCCGTGAATAGGATTGAAGTATCTTATTGGTCGACAGCAGCACTGGCTGCATCAGGAGTGACCTTGCTCGCTTCAGACAGACTCGATTTAATCCGGGGGTTAACTGCCCATCAGCCGAGGGGTTCAGGGCGTCGACCCGCCCCGCCCCGGGTTTAAAAAGCTCAAGCCGAAGCCCGCCATACCGGCGACAGCTGAGGGGGAGATTTAGGCATAAACACACTGAGAACGCCGCGCGCTCTGCACGCCCGGTCCTACTTAACCCTGGTCCTAGGAGGTTATCTTAAGGCTTTTGTCACAGCTGGGCTCATCGGTGACTGATTCCACGGATCATTATTCTGACTGAAAAAAAAAAAAAAACTTTCTGCGTTCCTCCCCAGTTGTGAGATTTTTTTTGTTTTTTTTGTTTTTTTTAAAGAGCTAGTAGGCTAAACTTGTTGGATCAGGGGCTTCCGAGAACGGAGTCAAGAATCCCCTCGGTGCAACGATGAAGCTTTGTGATGACAGGATTTTGTGGAATGATGGGATATTTCGATATGAGCCAATCAAAACAACTTTCCCTCCACAAGCAACAGCACCTCAGGTGGTACAAATCCCTCGTCCGTTTGAAGGCGCTTGGCAGTTCTACCCACACAAGTGGTTCAGAGAATCTCCAGTCTCCATCTCTGCTGCACACGTGACGCCAGCGGCCTGATGTCATTTCAGCTGCACCTGTTGCGTCATCAGAGGGGAGCGGCAGGGGTTGGGAACAAGTTCTTGGGACATGAAGGGGGGTGGGTGGGGGGAGCGGTTCCGCTACTGTTCTGAGCGACCGATAAAGAACGCCAGGGCTTGGAAAGTGAACTGGAACTGGAGGTGTGTCTCATCTCTAAGGTTACCACATGAGAACATTCCGGAACACAGAATGAGCTCCAACGCACACCCCACCCCAATAAAAAATACAAATAAAAAATGTAGACCGTGTCCCACTGCAGACTACAGAACAGCAAAGACCTGACATGACCTTCCCTTCGTAGGAGCCTCTGAAAGTCTGTCACTGCTCTTCCTGTAACGCCACACGGACACGTGCGCGGGTGCACACAAAAACAGGAAGTGGCGATAAACACACAGTCGAAAAAGACGTGGGCCTTATTTACAGCCTCCTAATCTCTGCCAAGGGGTGTTTATCCTTGGACTTTGACTCTGCCCACCCCAACCCCCCTCACTTAAGGAGATACCCAAGACTAAAGCCTGATTGGCTCAAACCCTTTCCACAACTTTCCTCTCCACGAATCAGCAGGCAGAACAGCTGGCACTAGGGAAACTGTCCCTGCACTGTGGAAAGTATATTCTTCCCCCTGCTAGATTACACACAGGCCTTCTCAAGACCCAGATAGACACTCGCAGGCTCCTTCCTACCCAGAAACCACTTCTGTAAGAACAGCACATGCTACGGTTTGACTATGGGCAAAAGCTTGAGAATGCTCTTTTGTCTGGTCCGGGATATTTATTATTCTGTTTTCCCCTTTGAAAAGGATCTCTCTGTTCCAAAGTACAGCTTGCTTGTGAAAGTACTAGCTTATGACTGAAGTACAAAAAGAAAAAGTTTAAAAAAGGACTTTTCTTTTCTTTTCTCCCGGCTCTGCTAAACAGCCAAACTGGTTGTGTTCTGGCATGCATCTGTGGCTCGGTGGTGGGGGGGAACAGTCTCATTTAGATCATGTTTACAACAGCTGAGCCCTTTGGCAGTTCTTCTACTTCTTCTCAGTGAAGGTTGTTCGGTGGCTCTGTGTTTGAGATGATAAAACGTCCATAATATGCAAGTTCATTTCTTCTTTTTTTTTTTTTGGATAAACACTCAACAGTAAACACACTCGGCTTTAGCTGGCCTTGGCATCATGTGACTTGCCACAGCCAACCAGACGGGACTAGACGAGACTAGACTAATGCGCTCTCTGTTTACCGAATACATAATTAGGCCCGTTTCCCGTCCAACCTCTAAGAACTGGAGTGATCCCAAGAACATGGATTGCAATTTTAGGCCCCAAAATAGCCCCTGCAAGTTTTTCTGTGATTATTGTTCAAACTGGGTGCGTTGTGTCGCGCTTCAGGTACGCTAACTGCATGCACCTACAGTTTACAGTTCACGGTTTCTGGCAAGATCGAAACTTTCTTTAAAAAAATTTTTTTAGAGGCAGGGGCGCACGTGTGCGTTTAAGGTCTGACCCAAAACGATAAACGAGTGAGGAATGGAGAAAGACGAAATAACTCGTAAACTCGATGATGGATTCTCGTAAAAAGTCCTCACCTGTATGTAGAACTGGGTGATAAACCGCAACGATCACACCTGACAGCGCCGTGCAACTCGCAACTTCAGAATGTTTCTGGGAGAACATCACCACTCTCACCTATTGGGTGTTGATATGACAGCCAATCAGCAGCTCAGCTACGCACATCACATGACCACATGGAAGCCGCATAACCTTGCTGCTGATTGGCCCAATAGATACCAGAGGGCATGTTCTCCTGGAAGCATTTCACATGGCCTCTGAAGGTTTGGAGGCTCACTACCACATCAGGTATGATTTTTTATTTTTTTTTAATAAAAAAAACATGGCAGCGACGATTGTTTTTGCGCTCAAAAATAAAGTTTACCCAAACTGTAGCTACATGAAATGTCTACGAGCAGCTGAGCAACAAAATAGGAAATTTGGTAACGCAGTGCCAGTAAAAATATTAACCACATCCTGAAGTGGTGACACACTATGACAACCAAATTTCAAAACTGCATTGGAGTCGTAGCGGAGACATCAGGCAAATGTGCAGTGTCCTGCTAATAATGTGCGACAGCTACACGTGCGCAGTGAACGGTTTACGGATATCATTCTGCCTTGTGCTGGGGTTAAGGGTGTGGCATTGACCTTGCAGTCAGCTGTAAACATCACTGCTTTTGGCTCTTCCCTAACCAGCTTTGGTCAGAACAGTCCATTGACTAACATGCCTGAATGGAAAAGATAAGGCACTGCAGACAACACATGACATCAGGTATGGCTCTCCACAATTTATTAGTCTTGAAATTAAATGTCACGCACGCACGCACGCAGGCCACAGTGCCCATGTCAGAGAGGCAGAGTCTGAGGGTACTCATGAAGGAAGAGGAACAGGATCGAGCTGTGGTGTCCTCACCACCAGGCCACAGGAAGCCTTTTACAACAACTAATATTGAAGGCAGTTTGTGAAGGCAGATTGGTGTGTGTGTGTGTGTGTGTGTGTGTGTGTGTGTGTGTGTGTGTGTGTGTGTGCGCATGTGTATTTGTGTCTAAAAGGAGTTTGTCAGTTCATGTATATGAATAAAAATATTATAATTTTTTTTATTTACCTTTATGAATAAATAAACTTTAAATGCACTGTTCTTCAAAGTAAAGACAAATTTCCCTCCAATTAGATTTAACAGCCCTATAATCCCAAACCTTCCCTATTTACCTAATTTACAGTTTTACATTTAAGCGGGGCAGCAGTGTAGTATAATGGGTGAGAAACTGGGCGTGTAACTGAAAGGTTACAGGTTCGATTCCCAGGTAAGACATTGCTGTTGTACGCAAGGTACTTAACCTGCATTGCTTCAGTATATATCCAGTTGCATAAAAGGATGCTATTTTAAAAAAAAAAAAATAATAATAAATAAATAAAAACATTGTTTAAAAGTCGTGCAAGACTGTTTGCTAAATGCCAGTAAAGTAATGCAATTTAACATATACTCCTAACTAACTTACAAAAGGCTATAGAAACACACTGGGCAAAAAAGAGACAATGCCAAGATACCCGTTCAAAACAAGCAGCCATTACATAAGCCTACGATGCAATTAAGTGCCAAGATATGAGGGAGATTGAAGATATAGTGCTTTAAGTAGCAAATGGATTTGAGGGTACAGTGTTAACTGTCGAATAAGAGGCGGTATTCAACCCAGAATAAATTCATGAGCTCGGGATTGGTTTAACGCCGGATGCAGTTAAAACAATATCCAGTAGCGAGACTTATAGATCTCAGCGCACATCTTCGGGAACCATGACTGCTTAACTTATCTGGTGAGGGAAGGGAAGCGATATTCTCCATCAATCTCCAAGAGCATGGCTTCCTAAGGAGGCTTGCACCGCCTGTCCAAAGCATTTAATGTCTCCAGAACCTGACAGTCAAAAGGCGGATTCAGTGAGCTATAATGGAACATGGCTTCACTCGTGAGAGGAAGTAACCAGATCAAATATGTATTCCCTAATGACTTCTCCTGAATATGTCTCAGTAAGTCTGGGCCTGCAGGCTTGAAGGACATGGAGCTAGATTGAACAAGAAAGGGAATGTGGTTCTCCCTCTTCAGCACCTTCCAGCCGTATCTACCCTGCAGATCCAGCACTGACAGGTCAGCCATGTTACTGGTGCAGACGCACTGACGGGTACGCATGCACCTATGTACAGGTACGGTCAATGGAAGACACGTGTGCACACACACACATGCATGCATGCACACACACTTTCCCACACACACACAAGCACACACACGCACACACACATGTACGCACACACAGACACACACACAAACACACACACACTAGATCACCCGCAAGTGCAAATTTAAGAAAATCTGAGAACACTTTAAAACAGAAGGCGAAAACTACTGTGCCAACCCATAAACATCTAAATATAGGCCACACTTTCTTCTTAGTAATCCACGGTTAGGAAAAAATCAGGCAAAACAAGTAAATTTAGAACCATCATTTAATGATTGTGCATTAACCGCCTGACACACAGCCGTTTAAGCCTCGACAGAAAACTGCGCTGAAAACTGCCCTGGTTTGCAGCAGCAGGGGAAAGACCAGCTTCATGCACACCACTCATGGGGCTATCATGTGTCATCAGTGACTCACTAATCTGCACCAATCAAAGGGCGTCGTTGTGCAGAACGCTCGGTTCCGATAGGCTCCAAACGTTCTGTGACCGACAGCTCAGGGTGGCCCCGCCCACTACGGGGCAAATGAAGCCTGGCTCTGCCATCACTACGGCGACCCCATCGCCTCCCACCTCGCTTCCCCGACTCCTCCTCTCGCCTCCGAGGGCGACTGACACGCGTCCCAGGAGGGAGCGGGTTAACTGCGTCCGCCGCCACCGCCGTTGGCGGAAAGAGCCGCCGAGCTCTGTTCCAGCCACGACCCAGGCGTAATCCCTCTTTCCCTTTTCCCGCCTGTTCCGGGGGTTCATCTTTGTTGCCATGGCGAATTATGTAGCAGTCTGTCACTCAGACAGCAGCAGAGACACGACGAGAACAGAACGGTCGGGGGGAGCGGAGAGCGGAGAGCGGGCACCCTCGCACCGTGCACCTACCCTCCCCTAAAACAAAATTTTTTCCTTTTTCCCTTTTATACACAGTATTTCAGGGAAGGTCGTATAATTTGTTTCAATGCTGACAGAAAAACTAGAAATCCACTTTGAACGGGGAAGGCCCTGTAAAACAACGACCAGGTCCTGGAAGATTAAAACGGCTCACGACACCGCATTATTAATCGAGCCATGAAACACCTTTACCCAGGGTGCTGTTTATTTTCCCTGCTTCACAAATTATCCATTTCTGGCAGGACCTTTTACTGAGAAGATTCACATAGGTAACCCTGCTCAAGGATTCAATCCTGCACAACCGTGCTCCCGGACAATTATTGCTGTGGTAGCTCCTCGTACAGCCAGTCAATACCGTCGAATGAAGAGTGTGCATCAGTTCAGCATTGGTTTAGATCCTGGAATTTTAACAGGGGGTCCTTGAAGGTACTGTAGGGGATCTCTGGCCAGACTTTATAATCAATGACTATATACAGATTTCACATATTTAAAAATATAAAATCCTTTAAAACTTATCACAGGGCTCCCCTGGATGCCCTTGAGCCAGAGTGGGGGGTCCCTGGATCATAAGGTTCTAAGCCAGGGGTTTTCAACCTTTTAACAGATGTCAAATGACTTCCCTATTAAAATAAACCAGTTTCTCATTCTGAACGACACAAGTACTGCTGCTTTTCCAAAAAAAAATTATTCACACACACGTGACACACACGTACGTGACACACACGTACCTGATGCACACGCTGTGTGACACACACGTACCTGACGCACACGCTGTGTGACACACACGTACGTGACAAAACAACTTGGGCTCACGCAACATCTTCCGATTCATGAATATTCATTTCCCCCAAATAATTTCACTCGGGAGGTTGGTTACAAATGGCTCACTCTCAATGGCACAGAAAGTCAAACACGATGCCTGGTTGCTTCTCCTGTACCACGCAGGGCTCACACCTATAGCCCTAAAGACATGAGGGTCTTCCTTAATATGCAGTGCCTGTGCCACTGGGGATTTGAACCTGCAAACCCTCTGGGTACTTAACCATGGCTTTGTCACACTGCTGTCTAAAGCAATCTGATGTAGCATCGCAGACATAATGTTCAAGCCAGGCAGTTCTCTGACCACCCGTACACTCTGAACACATTTCTGTGCTCGCGGCAGATCACATGATTAAAATAATCATGAATCAGACTTTTTTCCTCTACATCCCTGTCCATATTTATTTATTTATTTATAGGCCAACTGTAAAGTTATGTATTAGTCATAAAAAGCTTTGGCACAGCGCAAAGGAGACAGAGAAGAGTGAAAAGGATCTATTCAGCATTGAGTACTCTTGGATACTTGTACAAGGGGGGGGGAACCCATCTTGACCGGCTTGGGGGGGGGGGTTCCATAAAACTCTCAGAACCTCCACAGGACAGAGCTGAGAGCAAAGATGAAAGGGACTGATCGGGTGAGAAGAGGAAGGAAAAGATCTCTTACACATACACACACACACGCACACACACACACACACACACGCTAATACACATACACACACAGACCAATAATCACATACAGTTCAAGATATTCAGACACACAAAACTGAATCTCCCTCATTTGCCTTTGGGATGTTCAGTGCTAACTGTTGTAGTGAAAAGGAGCATGTCAGCCATAGGCTGATCTCTCAATGTAAAATATGAGTACCCACATGGACAACTAGGGCCAGCCAATGCCTAATATAGAACTTAAAATTACCATTTAATGCACATCAATTTGGAGAGTACTTCATAAGGCATCCTAAGAAGGCTTGGCCCTGACACAAGGCAGATTCAGAAATCCGAACAGAAAACTTCCTGGGATATTAATTTTCACGTAGACACACCTTGGGCCAGTTTAAACAGCATGCTGCTGCACATAGACGCACGCACACACAAGCACATCAGTACAAGAGTCCAGTTTGTATAATGAAACAACCTCCTTAAATGAATTTGCCAAGCAGGAAATCTCAAGTTGTCACTACTGTCTCAAACCTAAAACCAAAAGGCAACAGTGTTTTTTTTCAAAATCCGAAGTTAGTGTTCTATAACTCCGTTGCTTTCTATTACCAGTAGTCATTGTTACATCAGCATTAGAATGTTCAGTTAAGACTTTTGCAAGTCATATACTTGCATTATTTAATTACTTACAGGATAACCTAAACCCAAGGAACAATTATTAAAATGATTCCCGATATTGTAATTGCAAGTGTTTATTGTTATGTTCACTTAACAGTTAATTTAGGAAGAGGTTATAAATGGCTTATTAAACTGTATACTACTCTGGGTGTGGAATAGAGGTGTGGACATGGCAGGAACACAGAGAGATGGAGAGAGGGGGAGAGAGAGGGAGAGACCAGTATTGTTCTTCCATGTTTCCGGGCTAAATCTGTTCAGAGAGCGAGTTTGTTTTATGACGTTGTCTGATGCCAGAATCTGTAATGGTGTTAATCTGCTCCCCGTCTCATCCCTCCCCACACACAGAAGGAAGTGTTCAACAATCATCACAGATTAAACACGCAGACTCGCATGTAACTACATTGGCTTACTGAAAGTGGCCGTAAGTGGCAGCGGAAGAGAGAGGGGTAAAAAGACGGAGGAGGTTTTTGTTTTTTTAAAGTTCGAAAAAAACAGCAGTTAGGTCCGTCACGATCAGAGCCTCTTTCTCTTTCGCGAGAAGCTTTTGCACACGTCACGTTCGTATGAATCTCAGACACGGAATCAAAAGCAGCATCTATTTAAAGCTCGTCCGCCCGCCCACCCCTCCCCGACGTGCAGATCGCGGGTTATTTTTAGAGTCCCTCGCCAAATCACAGGACACCCTCCTGGTCTGTCTTTTTTTTTTTTTTTGCTTGCTGCCGCCGCCCACTTGGCCTGCCATTCCGAGGAATATGCTCACAGATCCCGGGCTTGCCTTCCTGCGGAATCAGTGGAAACTTTCACCAGAGACCTCTCCCCATCCGTATACCTTCCCTCTGACCACCACCACAAAAAAAGGGCCACCCCTGCCTCCTCCTCTACATAAGAGCACTCTCGAATGCATATAGTTATATAGTTCATAGGGAGGTTAGTGTAGTGCTATTAACATACTGGCTGTTGCATGTACAAAATGTAGGTTACTAAATGAGTTCTGATATTAACAGGCTTCTTTAAAAAGGCCACAGATGCCAATTATCTGTAAAAAAAAATTACATGAGAATATATAATTATCTCAATCACACCCTTTTTCATTAATTTACATTCATATACCAGTGGGAGTATAACAATTAACATGTGAGCCTATTAGAAGAAGAAACTCAGGTAGGCGGTTTGGTTGGACGCACCAAGCATAGACCTTTATCTAGTAGACACCACTGGTGAGAGGGAAATAAATAACCTTTACACTAAGAATAGTTTTACGTCAGTTTTTCATGACTTACTAAGCTTGGGAAATTTACCAAGCATCATCCATGAGTAGCCGGTTCCTTCTGGTTAATTGTGGCGCATGTGTTAACACTTCTTTTGTGCGCTTCATGGTAAATCATTTTCATTATTACAAAGAGATCAGTTACATTAAATAACGCTGACCATGAAAAAAAAACTTTTAAAAAACACATCCTAGTTTGGTTTCCGACTTCCACCGTTTCCTTTTTGTTACAACAGCAATTATTTTAACTGAAGTACAAATACCTTTTATGGTAATAAAAATATTGGATCGCACTAAATAATATGGATCATAAAAAAAGATCATTTTTTAAAATCTCCCAGCAATATTATTATTAAAATGACACTTATTTCAAGAGATTACACAAGTCAGAGGTCATGCTTAAAAAAACAAATCTTTTGCCAATGATGTCGATCAATTAAGACAGGGAGTGGTTCAGCATAAATGTAGTGTAAAATTCTGATAAGTCATGCAGTCACTATAAAAAATTAAGCCATGAACACAGTCTTGCCACTGTAGCATGCTAAGAAAGAGAGACCGGAAAAAAAAAAAAAAAAACCATGTTCGGCTCATCTCTGCTGTTCAACAGTCTAAAGAGGGTTTGGACCTCCATCTTTTAGGAAGAGAAAATTGCATAACACAGCAAGTACAGTACAAGCCATACAGGCGTTTTTGTAGACCCCGGCTTTTTGAAATCTTCTTTTCTTCTCATTCCATTTAGCATAGACTTGACGTATCAGACAGAGAGGCTGGCTGCATCGCCGTTGCCATGACAACTCCCATAGACAATCCGCTGTCAATCTTTGTCACGCACTGCAGGGCAGCCCAACGGGCCAGGACTACAAGGGGAGAGGGGGGGTTAATATCATTCGCCTGTTGCACTAAGGAGTTACATAAATCTATAAAACCCAATGGTGACAGAAAAACAAGTTTCATATTACAGTTAGTTCCCCTGATTGGGCCTGCTGAAATTCAGAAATACCTGCTTGGGTGAACAGGGACCAGGCAAGATCACACAGAAAGTGCTCTTTTATTTCCAGTGTCGAAAAAAAAAGGGACCCTCAAAAGGGGGTCTTCATCTGAATTCCACAAAATGAACACACAACACAACCCATTTCTGAAAACCAGCTTGTACGTTGGGGAACTTGAGGCTGTGGGTTTGCCTCCCACCTGAGGCAGTGCTGTTGTAGCTACCTTGAGCCAAAGGTACTTTAACCTGAGCTGCTTCAGTAAACATTTGACTGTATAAATGGACAGTATATGTAAAAATATAACCTGAGCACGCTGCGCTGCATAAGAGCGTCTGTTCAATTCCCGATTGCAACGTAACGACGCAACCTTAAGAGGTTTCCAATCCAATGATATCCCAACGAAACCGCCCAAGATCGAACGTGACGACAAGCAAACGCGCGGCACTGCTGAAACGAGAATCCAATCCAAAAGCAATGCGCTTAATGTCTAACACACTTTCAAAGTGTTTCAGGTTATGGGCGCCTCTGCAGAGACTGTAACCGATACCCTGAGCCCGCAGCTACCAGCACGCCCGCTTTTATACACAGGCACGCGATCCAGCCGCTCGCCACTGCTCCGCTGCTCAGTAATCACATTCTGGCCTGGGTACTGGAACCCGCAACCATCCGGTCTTCCTCGCGGGTTTCACATCGCTTAGCCTCGCAAACGGTCCTGACAAGCCGCTACGCAAACCAAGCAAACGACCCTAGGTCAGCGCACATAGTACAGCCTTCCACCTACGGCAAAAATCAATACCTGCTGTTAATTAGAGCAAAAGTGAGCAAAGGCGAGATGAACATCCTTTAAAGCTTCATCGAATAAAGAGGGCAACCGTGAATTGGGAAAACACAAGCAAATCAAGTGTAGGAGGCGAAAAATAAATAAAATAAATACAACAACAACAAAAAAACAGGAAGAGGCGACGTGCACTGCGTGGTTGCCACCATGTTTACACAGCCATAATGCTCGTTCACTGTAATGACAGGCACAAGGCAAAGGCTTTTTGTACTTTGATTGCAGGCAGGAAATCATGCATCATCATTGATGTGCACACATTGTATTCTGGTCATTTAATCAGGTAGCATTTTTCAGGGGGTTTTTTTCCCGGCGTTTTGTCAGTTTTGTAATTGTAATTCAAATAAGTTTTTGTCGTCTGGCTCCAGCGCCTTTTCTGCTGATTGTCCGTCCATAGCTTTACAGTAGCCTAGCCTAAACACAGAAACGGCAGTGGCACAGACGGTATAAATAGTATAAATAACGGGTCATCCGTTCCTGTGAAGACGGGGATAAATCTACTGCTTTGGTTCACGCTGGGTGCTGCCAACAACCAAAGTCTCGAGCCAGCCTTTTCCTTACAGGGTTTTCTTGAGATGACGGGAAGAAGAAAACCACAATAATAATAAGAATTACACATTTAATTTTGTTCCCAAAAAAATGTGACACGGGGATAAAGGTTTTTTTGGATCATATAGCCGACTGTTACCTCAGACTCAAGAGCAGAGCATTCAAAAGGAAGTCACAGAACAAAGGTTAACGCGAGCTGTATTTAAATTATTGCAAATATTCAATAACAAACTTTTTGTTTGTTTGATTTACTGCGAATAGGCTACCGACCGTGCTGTTTACCGTGCTCATCACAAACTTAACAGAACATTAATTTGAATTAACAAAAAAAACGCTCATAAAAAGTCAAGTTTGCCACGAACGTCTCAGGTAGCTGAGCTTCGTTTCCCGGCAACGTCAGAGCCTGGCAAGAGAGGAGGTGGCAAAAGCCCCTGCCTCGCTCTACACAAGACTCTTCGCTCTGAAATATTCATGATGGCGCTGGGTACACGCTGCACCATGAAAGCAGGATCTGGTTTCAGTTTTCCCTTTTAACGTCTCCTCCGGCGTAGCGACGCTGCTGCTGCTGCTATCTTAGCGCGCCGTTGAGCTGTGCACTTAGGTTCGTCAGCTTCGCTTAAACAGCCCTGAAAGCGCCTCTGTCACTGCACTTACATGACCTGCCCCCGTGGAAACACGACGCTGATAAATGAAATAAAGGCAACGCGTGTAATTACAAGGCGTGCAGGGGTGGTTCAGTGACAAAAATAAAACCCGGGGTAAGCGTTTTGTTGGACGTGCCAAGCGTTTATAAATCGGCAACAGATTCGCTGTGCGTTTGGTAAGTGGAGCCGAATAACTTCCCCTGTGGGTCATTTACTTTCTGGTAGAAGTGAAAGCAGCTTAAAAATGTATATCCAACATACGTGTTCAACGTGGGACACACATGGCAATGTAGTATAACTGAAAGGCCATGACTTTATTCCCCAGCTGGGCCAAAGAGGTTGTAGGTACCCCTCAACCGGAATTGCTTCAGTAAAATACCCAGCTGGATAAATGGATTGCATGTAGAAATGTAATCATAAGGTGCTCTGGATAACAGCATCTGCTAAATGCCAAAATTCAGTGATACGTTTAAGCGATAACTCCTAATCTACTCGTATAGGGATGCCATTGGTGGGTACTGCACACGTAAAATGGTTCCTCGTTTCACTGTTATGGAAATACCTCAAGGTTACTGAGCTCATCGCACTAGAGGGTAAGGGGGACCAGAACCTTCATGGATACCTCCCAAACGCACTGTGTAGTTACTGCAGTTATCCTCACTGGGTTGGAGGGGGTGTGGGATGTGTCCTTGGAAGGTTCCGGATCAAAACGACGTGCCAAAACAGCACCTTCACGCAACGGAGGTGGCAATACCTTAGCCTGGCCAGGACAACATGCTCGCCTTTTCACAAGATCAAGTCATACATTCAAGCATCCACCCCAATTTCCCGATGTATTTATACAGTCAGCGCAGAGTGCGAGACGGTGTGTTTGTCTGCACTGATCCTCGAGTCTCAATTCCCCCCGATTTTGAGCTCTTCTGCACATTTCTATGCAGAAGAAGCCCGAACTAACTCTGGGGAAACAGTGGACAGGGTTTTCAGCAAAGGCTGATGGGCCGTTCAAACGCTTACAGTCATATCCTCCTCAGCCAGGGCATGGTCGATTTTCATACACCGTTCAAAAGCATGGCTATTTATCACCACACCACAATAAAACAGGGGTCAGGTAATGATCTTTGCAAACGATTTATATTAATGAGTATATTCATTGTAAGACAAAATCTATATTAATGTTACAATAATAGTCAGGAGCCAGACATGGGTTTCTGAAGAAACTGTCCACTCATTTCTTACACAGACAATTAGTATCCTAGACTGCCACGGTACTAAAAAAAATTATATTATTATATTTAAAAAAATAAAAAACTGCACAGCAGCTGATTTTACAGTCAAAGGGTTCATATTTCTGCTTGGCAGTCTTAAGCATTCCAAGAGCTGAAATTTCCATGTTTAATGGCTTTTTTTTTCTTTCTTCCCGGTCTGTGCTGAAAGGCAGTGTGGACTCTTGTGCAGGAGAAAACTCTGTTTTTAGTAACGCCAGACGTTGAGCTTCCTTGTTCTCGATTCTTATCAGTCTATTTTTGGAGGCATCTCTTCCAACCAGGAAGTCATAAACACCAACCTTGAGGGCCCGAGCATTCTTAAAGACAAAAGAGAGCGAGGTTCTACTTTGTGTTTCAGCAGAAGGTTGTTGAATAAAGTCCGATGCCGTCTCTGCGCTTCTTGACGCAACAACTGTTCTCGCTTGTTCTCAAGCTTGTTCTCGCTTGTTCTCTAGCTTGTCGGAAATGTGAGCGAACCGTTTGAGCGGCTGTTACCCAGTCCCCGGTAGCCATCTCCGGACACGTGAGCGTCAGCGAATGACCCAGGCATGCCGATAACAGTTCACACAGCGTGGGGAGAAAAAAAAAAACACGACTAGCAACAACCCAGACTGCGCGACCATGCGCCCATACGGATGTCGCTTCACCGATGTGCCGTATTTCAAGAATTCCAAAAGCCGGCTTGCCGTGGTGAAGCCACCCGGCTCACGTGCCACGCCCCTAACTTCCTTTCCACCAATGGAGAGCTTCCTGCTCAGACCTTGGACCTGAGGGAGGGGTTAAACGGTGTAGAACTGCAGCCAGCCCTGCCCAGTTCATCCTGCGTTTTGCATGACACAGCTACACCAGAGAACAAGTCAACAAGGGGCTGGCGTTACCCTGCGAGCCAATTAACACACAACAGAAAGTTTAAAAGGAAAGCAAAGCAAAGTACTAAGGAATCTGTCATCTCTCCCGTCCAACCCAAGCGCAATGACCTTTGACCCCCTTACCTGAGCATAAGGGAAAACATTAAAGCATTAGACTATGAGTCACAGAAATTAATGCTAATTAATGTTGTGTAAACATTATTCTGCTGCGAAGCGAACACGAATGACTCTTTAAAGTCAAGTATCGTTTAAAGTAGAGGACAAAAGGGCATTGTGGCTACATTCAACGGCAGCCTGTTTTCTGCATGAAAGGCCACGTGAGGCAAACGCCCACTGAAATGTAACATTCCTTAAGCTGTGTGAAGTATGCGAGTCCGGCCCTTCCTTACAACACACCGGATTTTTCCGGTCGTGGAGACAGAAGACAGGGGCGCAGGATTTCAGCGGAGCGGTGTGCTCATACCGGTGGGCGAGCAGGGGAGGAGCAAGGGATGAGAGAATGACGAGCACGGAGAGAAGAGTGAGAGAGAATAATAAGAGAGGAGTAAGCAATTTAATGTGTCTGTGTGTGTGTGTGTGTGTGTGGGAGAGAGAGAAAGAATAATAAGAAAGGAGTTAAGCAATAGTGTGTGAGAGAGAGAGAGAGAGAGAGAGTTGTTGTTTTAATTGACTATTGCACTTTGGCAATATATATTTCAAAATATGTCATGCCAATAAAGCATTTTTGAATTAGAATTTGAGAGAGAGAGAGAGAGCAAGAGAGAGAGGTAAGAAGAGATGGTGTGAGGTTGGTTTACAGCCAGAGAGAATCCTCTGTACGGACTAATGTCAGATAATCCCCACTCAAACACTGGGGTCAGGGAATTACTCCAGGGGCATTGTGGGATATCCCCGGCTCAGCTCTGCGGTGCTGGTAGAGCGCCACGGCGTCGTTAATGTGTATCCCTGGCAACCCAAAGTCACCGGCCTGGGCCTCCCTGGATTACCCAGACTGCTCTGTACTGGGCCCAGTGTGTGACCTTTAACCCCAGCAAGCTGCACACAACAGACAGGGGCGACACTTCACTGTTTTATTTTTTTTATTTTTTAAACCTACAACCCAGTACACACTATCAATATGTGGAAAATAAACCCTTTCCTCTACGTACTCCCGAGTGACTCCTGTCAGTTAAAGAACTCACCCCAGGCACAGGCGGGACCCTACAGCTGTGACCAGGGTATGCCAATAACGAGGCCAAAAGTGGTACCGATTCAGGGGCCCAAAAATTTCTACATTGATAAGGCGGAACATTATCGGTGTCATTGATGTATGTTTTTATGGGGCCCAAGACTCCTGGCAGCATACTGGGCTGTGATATTTCAGCTTTGAGCCAGCAAGCCAGGGTTCTGTGGGTTCTGTGTAAAGGTGTGGACTTCAGCCACAGGGCTACCTGTGCAGGTGCAGCTGGAGAAAGGGTAACATTAGGCAAAATTTACTATTTCAAATTTGGATGCAGAAACAGGAAAATAATTTTTTAAAATCCTTTCCCCCAGCAACCATCTCACTGCAGTTAAGCAATTAAGCGATTTACAGTCGTCTCAAGAAGCACCATTAATATCGATCCCAATAAAGATCATTAACCATAAACACAATGAGCCAAACGTTTAGAAAATGAATGGCAATGCTGCCGGTTTATCTGCTGGCTTTCTGTTATGACACTGAAATCCAAAAAATAAATAAATAAATTGCAGAAAGCAGCGAACATCTGCTCAGAAATTAAAGGAATGTCCCAACTTAGCCTTTTCTGAATTATAAGGCAGCCACATCTGGCATCAGGCAACCACCATCCTGGATGACACAACTCACTCGCTACTCCCAGAATTTAACCTGTTACCTTCTGGCCGTTGGTATAAGGTACCCCTAAAACACACCAAAGCTAAACAGTAATGCACCCATTCAGCCATTGAAGCTGTAACCTTAAAATGGGTTCATCTATGCTCCCCGTGCACTTATTTTAAAAAAAAAACCTTTTGCCTAATTTGCAAATTTTCTGAATTTTACTTGTTGTACATTGACTGCTTTTACTCCTTCAAACATGAGCTATTTTTAACCTCTTCCCTGTTACTGTAATGTTTGTTAGCAGCTTTATTTAAGTCTGTGTTCTGGAGTCTGGTTGTCAAATGCTATGGATTTTAAATGCTGTGTGCAAATTGCCCTTTGGGGACAAGGTTTACTGAACTGAACTAAATGTTTATGTGAAGTCTTTACCCTGCCAAATAACAACCACATTCATCCACTTCCAGTTCAAACTGGGCCACAGACCGTGGGGTTTTTTAATAATCCATATGATTATCCGTCCAGGATCGTTCCCCATTTCGGAGACAAGGTGGAGGAGGCGCCAGCCCGGATCATGAGCAGATCGGTCCGGACCATCCTGGCGACGCTCCGGGGATTCGTATTCCCAGCAACATTGTTGGAAAAGCTTTGGGATTCTGGTTTAGCTACCAAACCACACGGCTTCATAGCACAGGCCTGGCACATTTATGAAGGTCAGGCAAATGAGCTTTCTATAAA
Source organism: Ilyophis sp. 1 JC-2022 (assembly GCA_022702515.1). Lineage (NCBI taxonomy): Eukaryota > Metazoa > Chordata > Actinopteri > Anguilliformes > Synaphobranchidae > Ilyophis > Ilyophis sp. 1 JC-2022. The sequence continues at coordinate 8,665,482 of CM040400.1, read as the reverse complement.
GGAAACAAGATGCTGCATGTGACTAAGGCTAAACTAGTCACTTGTTCACGGTCATAATAACAAACTCATATTTATGATATAGGCCAACTGTATTTTACTGAAATCTAAATAGTAGCTTGAAAAAAAGTGGCAATAAGTGGCAGCTTACTGAGAGCTCAGCTAACATCAAACACAGAAGTTTGGGCGGCAGTGTAGTATAAAGGAACTGGACTTGTAACCGAAAGGTTGCAGGTTCGATTCCCAGGTAGGACACTGCCGTTGTACCCTTGAGCAAGGTACTTAACCATCTAGTCCCTCATACCACTTCACAAGGACCCATACAATGGAACCAAAACCAGAACTGGGCCAATCAGGAAACTGCAGGGGGGCTGTAGAGGAAGTGCCCGGTGCCCTGGTCACATGACCCATGACCCCCACCTCTTCCACCCCCTGCCACGCTTTCTGGGATACTTAAATCATGCATCAGCAGGAGATTTAGTCAAACACAGGCTGATGTGTGCAAATGCAGTTAGCCCGTTACTCAAATTACGCTACCGTTGCTCTGCTGCTACTCAAATCAAGGTCCGAGAACTGCTGGTGTTTCACCCTCCCTTTACCTGGGCGTCAGGTGTGGAGACAGTCTGGCCAATCGGTTGCACAAATTGTTCAGTTAATTGCCCGGGAGAAAAGAAAACCAGGGCCGGATTTGGATTCGAGGGCCAGATTCGAGTATCCCTGCTGTCGGCCCTCGGAGCTCTGATGCAGTCACTCCATTTCCCAGCTATTAGCAGCGTTAGCGGTGGAAAGGACCTTTTGCCCTGCCTGTCAACACAGACCTGACAAATATATCTTCTGGCGGTGAGGGGGAGTTCCTTAAGGACTGCAACGTGGGACGAAATCAAGGTGTGTACGGAGGGGAGGGCCGCAGTCACAGCGATAGCAGCAGGGAAAAGAGAAACGGGGGGGGGGGGGTGGTGGTGCAAATCGTGTGTTGGGGCATCACCCATCACCCCCCACGCTCCACGGACATACCCCCCCGGGGGGGGGTTTCGCATCCTCGTACCCCGCCCCCGCCCCTCCCCCACCTCAGTGCCCTCTCTCATTTTCTTATTACCTGCAATATTATCAAATAATGAGCTTTTTCTGCTCTGAGCTCCCCGCTGCTCCCCTTACCGAAATGCAATTACTCGCCTCTGCCAGCTAATGGCTATCGATGCGGCCGCGCCATCACAATTCAGGGAACATTCATAAAAATTTCATGGCATATGCTCGATGCGCGATGTGGACGGGGGCAGCGGCAACTTGGACTAGTCGGGGGCAGCCATGACATCACAGGGGAGAGCTAATAAGGTGCTTACACCCGCTTTGTACCGTGAAGCGTGGGAGGGAAATATTTCACCTGTGGCCTGAGCCAGACTTCAAATCACAGCAGTTGTTTTGAGCTCAAATATAAAATAAAAATTAATAATAAAAAAGGCTGACCTTTCCTCTAAGCTCTTTTCACAGCCTGCAGATTCTGTCACTTATTCACACCACAAAGTAATGAACAATTCAACAACCTTGTAGGTTAGAGATTAAAAATTGTGTGGAAATGGGGCCAAAAAAAGACAAACTCGATAAAATATTTGTGTGCGTGTTTATAAATGTAATTTGTGAACGGAATCAACATTATAATTAATGATATCATCAAATTATCATATTATTTTTAACTTCAATTACCCAGGCCCTAAGAGAGCACTAACAGACTGAAGTACTATATCACCACATTGCTACTGCTGCTGCTACTACTGATAATATTGCTTCTGCTGCTGCTGCTGCTGCTACTGCTACTGCTACTGCTAATACTACTGCTACTGCTAATACTACTGCTACTGCTAATACTACTGCTGCTAATACTGCTGCTACTGCTGCTAATACTACTGCTACTGCTAATACTACTGCGACTGCTGCTGCTGTTACTACTACTGCTACTGCTACTGCTACTGCTACTACTACTACTACTACTATTTTTAATTTTTTATTCCCTTAGCAGGTTCCCATTTCCAGGAAGACTTGCATAGCCTGCACGTGAGGACAAAAAGGTTGCTTCACTCGGGATTGGAACACACAACTTCCGGGTAGTGAGATCAGTGCTGCGGTGCAACACCAGGGTTCTGGCAGCTTGCAGAGTTCCAGATGTGACGCTCCAGTCGTGCGCCGGTCATTGTGGGAACTGTGTGCGGGTGACAGATGGAAAAAGCCCAGGCAGAGGCGCTGCATGGCGCCACCCTCCGCGGGTTCAGAAACGCCCAGGGGCCCACATAGTAATTCCTGCTAGAGCTGGATTTGATCCGGGCTCTGGCGCTGCTAAGGTTTAGTCCCCTAATCCTGTGGAGATGAGCCCACGGGACCGTGGGCACTCATGTTATCCTCCAGGGATTAACCTCAGACACGCACCAGCAGGGAGAAGCTGAGCCAGGCCGGGCCGAGCCAGGTCAGGTAGTCGCGGCCAGACGACACACGAGCACAGACTGACTTTGGCCTCGGCGTCAGTCAGCTTCAATCCCAGCGGGCGCTGACCCACCTGATTCAGCCTAATCACAGCCTTCATTAAAGCAGGGCTGCCTCTACTCTTGCCCTGAATTTAGTGTCAGTATTACAGAGAGAGCTCGCTGTGACAGACTATCGACCCGGCAGATTCAAAATAACCAGCAGATCCAAACGGATCAAATAATCACTGGCACCCACCACTTGCTGCCTTGGAAAGTTCAAACATTTGTAGTCCCACAAAGGTGAGAAAATGTTTTTAAGTGGTTTGGGGTGGCAGGAGGGATTATAAAGGAGATAATCTCTCTCACTCGTTAGATCAGCAGGTACTGCAGAACTGACAAATCGCACAGTGGCTGACCTTTAGTTTGTGTCAGGCAGAATCCTTGTAACAGCTCAAAGAGTTTGACAAATGGAAGTCGTTTGTGTCAATATTGCAAATTCGCATCAGTGTTTAGGGGGGTAGAGGGGGGAGCCCTCGGTGGGAAAGGCGTCTGTTTCCGATGACGATGTGCCGGGACGTATTCAGTAGGAGGCCGGCTTCCTGCAGCGCCCCCTCCCATTGGACGGTCATATCTGTGTGTCCCTCTTTCGCCAGTTGCCCTTTGACCTGAGTTTCCCCGCGCATGGCACCATCCTGACACAGCACAGGGGAATAGACTCACCCCCGCCCTGCCCCGCCCTCAAACCACATTTCTGCCACCATCATTCATTCTTAATGGCTTTCTCATTTGGTTTCATTGAGATGGCAGGAATAACGGACACCTCCCACCGGCATTAATATTGCAGGGCTTTTTCTTTCTTTCACGTCCGCGCTTTGAGCTGCGAGTGCCCGCCGCCCGTTAACGGTGCCACCACTACCGCCGCCCTGGCCCTTTGTCTCGTAGCCTGTCAGCGCCCGTCAGCACCAACCGTGGAAGAAAAAAAAACACACTCACACTCACACACAAATGCAGATATACACACACATGTACATACACACACACGTACATACACGCACACATACACGCACACACACGGACCCTGATCTGCTGCATGGCCTTTCACACCTTCACTTTCAGCATCAGGGTAACACGCGTGTCCGGCCGCACGTGTGCAAATGTGCGTGAACGGGAGCAAGAGAGAGAGGGGGATGCCGTGTGCGCATGCATCATAGTCGCATGTGGAAGCGCGTGCGCGGGCACGTCAATTTACACGCAAAAAGATTTACAGGAACACAAACGGTACTCTATCCTCCTGGGTAGGTGCCAGTCTTTTGTCTCATGGGCATTACAAGAGTCACATCAAAGTTCCCCTTTATCAGTGATATTCCCCTGCCAGGCCACCTGTATGTAACTGACAATTAGACAGAATAAACTGATCCTAACAGCCATCCAGAGCGGGAGAAGCCATCTTTCCTGCGAGTAACTCGTTCGGCGAAGACCGCAATTACGTCCCCGAAACCTGAATGTGAAGCGACACACTCCTTTGTCAAAAAGCTGTTATCTAATGTTCCCTTTAACTCCGGTCACATAATAAAGGAGGCTGACGCGCGGATTCCCAACGGCGGTGAGGCGGCATATTCATACCGCGTCTTGAGCGATACGTTTACTTTTTAAAGAGCGGGAGCAGGAATTTAGAGGGCGGTTAAAAAAAAATTATAATAAATAAATGTAAAAAAAGGGTAAGAATACAGCTAATTAGCCAAAGGCCTTTCATTGCCCACTCAAGCGTGACTCTACATTATGCCTTTTTAAGAGGAAAGCTTTTTATTACGCCGCTATACGAGCTGGAGCCTGAGGCCTATACAGTTTTCTTCTGTGCATTTAAGGTGCTGCTGGACCTCCAGTCCGCTGTCCCCAAGAAGGAGGGACCCTGTAAGCTTACTGCAGGGGACATGCAGAGACGCCACATTCGCTCACTGTGGAAAAAACCAATAAAAAAATTGAGAATACCCAAAACAAACTTACTTCTCTAAACTTTTGGGTTTTGAGTTTAACTGAGATTTTTTATTTATGCCTAACCTAACATTCATTAGTTTAGAAAAGTTTTTTTAACAATGACATTTAAGTTTTCTGAACAAAGCAACTCATGAATGTTAATTGGTATAACTTGACTTGAAAATCTAAGTTCAATACTGAAATTGTACTGTTACTTTTTTTTACAGTGCAGGACTGAGGGGCAGGTCCTGGGCAACTTAGAGGGCAACTAAGGCTGGTCTCTGACAGAAATCAGTCCTGTTGGTCCTCACAACCAACACTATACCTGCGTATGTATCTGAGGAGCGGAAACAGCCATGACATGCGGAGGGAGACACAACAGTGTTTTACGGTGCCCACCAGACATTTTTCCTGGGTTTTTCATTTTTCTCACTGAAGCACCAGCGGGTGTCTTTTAGCTCTGCTGGCGTTGCCGACCTACACGCTGAATAATTCATTCTAAAATCGAGGAGGAGGCACAGGAGGGAAGAGGTGGGTCGAGGGGGGTTTACACGCTTACTCTCCTCAGCTGGCTGCAGTCGCCAATGCAAAGGCTGCTGGGATTCTGTGTCGCGCGCCCGTGGCGGTGCCAGAAGCCCCGCCTCCCTCAGCTCAGCTGGCCAGCAGTCCCGTTTGGTTGCCATGGTTTCCAAACTCTGGAGAGAAGGGTTTCAACGCCTGCCGTGTTTTCCGCACGCACCTAGGATTCGGAGAGCTGCAAAAAAAATAATAAACCGCTCTCGTACTCTCCGCGGACATCGAAGCGCAGAAGACGGAAAAGCTGGCGACGGAAATGGAGAAAGCGGATTCAAAGAGCGGTTAACTTGCTCAAATGCCGGGTCACGATGCTCCTCCGGCTCTCTCTTCTCCCAATAGTGGCGACACTCGATCGCTGATGACCGAGTTAGAACGCTTGCACCCACTCTCACGCCCACCGCTCAGGAATCCTGTAGAAGCTACGCTTGTGTTCCCGAACGAATGCAAGTTAGCCTACGAGATTCGCTGCCGTGAATTTAGCACGAAAATCGCACCCTTAGTGGAACTCGGGACAGGCGGGGACGGGGCCGATGATGTCACCGCAGAGAAACGGCCTCTTCCTGCCCTGCCTAGAGCGGCTTATCATCATTCGCCAAGGCCGCCAAATCGCTTTCTGAAGGACAACGACGGCCCGTCAGCAAATAACTCTGAGACCTGCACTTCTGAGCTGTGGGAGGTGGCGCGAGGCAAATTGGAGACACGGCATCCATCTTGGATACAACCGGGGTCTGGGAGTGGCCGTGGGAGAGGGGTGGGGGCATCTCCACAAAAGTACCCTGCTTTAAACACACAGCATCTACACACAACTACCCTGCTTTAAACACACAGCATCTACACACAACTACCCTGCTTTAAACACACAACATCTCCACACAACTACCCTGCTTTAAACACACAGCATCTACACACAACTACCCTGCTTTAAACACACAGCATCTACACACAACTACCCTGCTTTAAACACACAGCATCTACACACAACTACCCTGCATTAAACGCACAGCATCAACAACCAACTACCCTGCTTTAAACACACAGCATCTACACACAACTACCCTGCATTAAACACACAGCATCTACACACAACTACCCTGCTTTAAACACACAGCATCTCCACACAACTACCCTGCTTTAAACACACAGCATCTACACACAACTACCCTGCTTTAAACACACAGCATCTACACACAACTACCCTGCTTTAAACGCACAGCATCTACACACAACTACCCTGCTTTAAACACACAGCAGCTACACACAACTACCCTGCTTTAAACACACAGCATCTCCACACAACTGCCCTGCTTTAAATGCACAGCATCTACACGCAACTACCCTGCTTTAAACGCACAGCATCTCCACACAACTACCCTGCTTTAAACACACAGCATCTCCACACAACTGCCCTGCTTTAAACGCACAGCATCTACACACAACTACCCTGCTTTAAACACACAGCATCTACACACAACTACCCTGCTTTAAACACACAGCATCTACACACAACTACCCTGCTTTAAACACACAGCATCTCCACACAACTACCCTGCTTTAAACACACAGCATCTACACACAACTACCCTGCTTTAAACACACAGCATCTCCATACAACTACCCTGCTTTAAACACACAACATCTCCACACAACTACCCTGCTTTAAACACACAGCATCTCCACACAACTACCCTGCTTTAAACACACAGTATCTACACACAAGTACCCAACATTAAACACACAATATCTCCACACAACTACCCTGCTTTAAACACACAGCATCTCCACACAACTACCCTGCTTTAAACACACAGCATCTCCACACAACTACCCTGCTTTAAACACACAACATCTACACACAACATCTACACACAAGTACCCGACATTAAACACACAATATCTACACACAACTACCCTGCTTTAAACACACAGCATCCCTGGTCCTCAGAACCCCGCTGGCATCTCTCCTAGGCTTCAGAGAGTCATTACCAGTGCAGGCAGGTCACAAAAAAATAAAAAATAAAAAATAAAAAATAAAAATTGCCTTTAGACCGTTCACTCAACTCACAGCCTCTTACTATTCAAACTGAATATTCGGTATGTGCGACAAAACAACAGCGAGAAGAACCCAACTGAACTGGGCCTGGGCTGGAAATGGCACAGAACACCCCTGTGTACAGACACAAGGCCTCTCTGCACTCACACCAGAAACAAGGACTCTACTGCAAGCAGGCTGTGGAAGCTCTCGCCGAGCACGCGGCAGGACGGCGGTGAGAAGCGCCGTTAAAGCGGGAAACACAACTCGCCGCGTACACGGCGAACACAGAGCTACGGAGACGCAGCAGGGTCCGGAGAAGACCTGGCCGCCAACCGCGAGTAACGGACACAAGTCGCGGGGTCAGAAACAGGGAAGCGGTCGATGTGGTCGGCCTCGTCAGCCTGACTCGGGTGACCGATGTTGAATGTGGGTCGGTCGCTGGCGGTCCATCCCCCGAGGCGTAAAACAACCCCGGCGACAGATCCGTGCAAGGCTTTTTCTCCAGGGAAACCATACAGGGAACCGTGCACAACATACACACTGGAAAACAAGCTTCGGCATTTTGGCTGATTATCTTTTTTCCCCTCACAATTTCGAATGCCCAATCATATATTGGCACCCATACCTGCCAGAGAAGGAGGGGCTTACCCCCTTGGGTCTGCTTCCTCCCAACGTTTCTTTCCAGCTGTCCATTACATTACATTATAAGCATTTAGCAGACACTCTTATCCAGAGCGACTTACACAGCATTTATTTTTTGCATTTATACATTGTATCCATTAATACAGCTGGATATATACTGAAGCAATGCGGGTGAAGTACCTTGCTCAAGGGTACAACGGCAGTGTCCGACCTGGGAATCGAACCTGCAACCTTTCGGTTACAAACCCAGTTCCTTAACCATTATACCACACTGTCCCACCCAGGGAGTTTTTCCTTGCCACCATCACCCTAGACTTGCTCGTCTGGGGGGGTTTATGCCAGAATCCATTGTAAAGTGTATTGTGACAAATGTTTGTAAAGTGTACTATGCAAATAAATTTGACGTGAATTTGATCTGGACCTCCTCATAACTGTCCCTGGAGAGCGGGGAGGTGTGGTTCCCTGATGACTGAACCCTAACCCTAACCCTAACCCTAACCCTAACCCTAACCCTAACCCTAACCCTAACCGTAGGTAATACCGACGCCCTGCGGGGCTACCGGCCACAGATCGGCACTGGGGCAAAGTTGGGATTCAATCCCGGGCCATGAGGCTCATCCCTGCAATAGAACAAGAGCACTGCCTTAACCGGATGAGCCACAACCAGCCACTTACTTTTCCTTTTTTAAACGGCAAGAGAAACAGTTTAGTGTACAGTCTACACATTACCGAATCTAATATTACCCTATACATAATACTACTTAGAGAGGCAAAAGTAAATTAAGATATATTTCGACAATAACAAGACAAAACAGGCAGCCATATTTACACGAGCATGTGAATGTCGTGTATGTTTTTGGCCGGGAAGAGGAAGGGGGAAATCAGAGAAGAGGTACAAAAGCAAGGATCCTTCTTCCTCTCTGACGATAAATTCAGTTACCTAATTTCCCACCCTGGGGCGGATTAATACTTCAGACGATTATCACTAAAAAAAAAGGGTGTGAGGAACTAGACTTTAACCTTTTAAATCTCACACCGATGCGCTTTGTCCTTATCCAAGCGCCAAATTGACTACGGTTCCACTCGCAACTTGTAAGCGACTTTTTTTTTCCCCTTCGCAAATTCCCAAGCCCATGAAATTGATACTGTATGAGCAATGGGTGGGAAAAAAGTAGCGATTTCTTAATTTCATCATCCTGAAGTTAAGTACAAAGCTTTAGATTGAATCCCGCCCGTCTCTTCATTTAAACCTGCGCCTCAGGTAATGACATAAATAGCGTCGAGTCTTTTTTTTCCCCTGATAAGCAATGTGCCGACACCAAACTTTAGGCTTCCACTGAGCCTGAAGCTCCCTGAGAAGACAGGATGCTACGAAGGCTCTCCTAGCTCTTTATCACCAGAAGAAGAATAAACCCCTTTCACAATTCAAAGCCCTATGAAAAAAAATGTACCCGCTATGATTTGTCAAAAGACATTTTTAATTATAGTCAGGCCTACTTGCTATTCTGCATCCACGTCCTCGATCTTACCGTGTCTCATGACATGCGCTATATACGTACATCTCGCCACTGTGGCCTTCATACTCTGGACAAGAGCCTCAACTAAATACAGGGGCTTAATAGTCATTTAAAAAATGAATTTTATTTGAAAGGAACGCATTACCAAGGGAAACAACCGAAGACACGATCTCTCTGAAAGCCTTTTAGGTGCGCGGTTACTTGCCTTTTCAACAAGGTACGATTCTTCTAATGGCTACAGAAATGCGCAACTCTATTCATGACACCCATAACAAAACGTTCATCTAACGACTCTATCATTACTGCCGAGTAATTCTTTAGCCATTATAAACAGAATAAAGTAACAGTCCAGAGATGGTAGAAATCCCCAGCTTGGATTGAAAATGTCTGCAATTACATATTTAGCATTTGTCAAATATTTAAGGAGTTGATGGTTACAAGTCATTTCCCCCCTATTTGCGCTCGAATACACAGTCTGGTTTCATATCATCGAGTCTCTTACAAATGCAATCATTAAGGACACAAATTTGAGTCAGTGTGCATTAAAAAAGGCAAGTACTCATATCACATATCATCAGTCAGCCATCAAGTCACATTTCCAATTGCTTTTGGGCAGCGGTGTAGTATAATGTGCAAAAGCAAATGGTAACTTGGCTTGATGGCTGACCTTCACGCCTTGAGATCACAAATATGTGATTAGAATGTTCTTAACTGAACATTCTAATGCTGATGTAACAATCACTACTGGGAACTGAAAGCAATGGAGTTCTAGAACACTGACATGCGTGTAAGTCACTCTAAATATCACTCATGTTGTGAGAGCACTAGGCCAATATTGCATTACCATTCCTCAACACCAACACAGATCCAGGATATGTTGTATATACGGTCACAAAATGGAACCTTCATTTTACCCTAACTCTCTGGAACTGATGTTGGAACACTCAAACAAAACTTCTCAAGCCCGCAAATTGACATGGGGAGTTAAATTGGACAACATTAAAAAAAAAATCTTGCAAGAAATGACATCCTAATGTGTGGCTTTCATGAGAGCATGGGCACGCCTGGGCTGAGGACGTCTTTTATGAGCATGGGCGAACTCGTGCATGTTCTATACAGCGAACAACCGGTGCTGGCGCTTAGCCATGCACGTGCTATCGCTTACACATGCTCATGCGTGTGGGCGCATGGCAGCTGTGTGGGGGGGGGGGGGGGGGGGGGACGCGGAGCCTTCAAATTAAAAACATCTACAACCGGCGACTGGTATCTCTGCATTACAATAAAAGCAACAGTGTCTTTCGCGACTGCTGTGCTGGCGTGCCCATAAACTGCCTCCTCAAGTGACCGTAAATTAAGAAGTAAAAGAGTGAGCTCTCATACGCTACAATTATATGATGGGAAGAGTACAATGACCTACTGAACACGGAAAAAGGTAAAGATATAAAGAAGAAACAGAAATAGGACATCTTTATTTTTAATGATGCACTCTTAACATTTTTGAGTTTGTGACAAAGCACAATATAAAAAAGGCTATTTTTAAGCCTTCACTTCTAAAAGAAATGGCATGGGGTGGACACGAGGCCTCTCTGCATCTTTCTTTGTGGTATTGTGGCACGGGCAAACTCTCGGTCTAAGAAACAATACCTCCCTCCTTTTCTTTAAAGATGCGAACAAAGTACGTCGGTAAGAAGAGAGAGAAGAGTGATGGGTGATGGGTGGCCACAGTCTGTCTGTACTTCTAGAATCACTTTGTTATACTTCTGGTTATACGTCCTTCAGCAATAAAGTATCCACCAATCAACATTGGGGTTGGTCTTTTCCTTCGAACCAACGGACACCGTGATTGGTGGATCTTCTGTGCAGTGTCAGCACGTCACTCCTACCAGTTTCATTATTCCTGCTTCGGCCCTCCACCACGAAGCTCCGTGTTCTCCACACTGCGACTTCACGCCCTTAGTTTTAGCAGCCACCTTCATTGAAGGAACTCGAGAGCATGTCTAGACACAGACCCTTAGCAGAGGGGATGAACAGGGTTAGCACTGCGAGCCCCCCATGCTAAAAAAAATAATAATAAATGAAAAAACTAACTTAGTGGTTCCAGGCCCTTTGACAACAGAATTCCTTTGATCCATTTAATTACAAAGCGGAAGCTCTTTTTTCATCGCTTTACGATAAATCACGCGCACTGTTTTCAGGGCGTGCTGAACCTCGAGTTACCGCGGTCCACTTTTGGCGACACATGTCCTGTCAATCCTCCGAAATCTCGAAAGAAGTGGCATTTCGCGCGTCCTCACAGCGCCGTCCGCTCGTCCCTTAAAAGTTTGACGCAGCGAGAAACACTGCCAATCCGGGGGCGGGAACCTCACAAAGGCAAAGAGAAGCTGGCGGAGAACTTTCGCTGGAATTCCAGGGCACAACTTTAGGCCCGTTTTGCACACGCGCTCGGCATAAAAACGTCCTTTGTGTCTGCAAACATTTACGACCGAGTGCGGACTGGAGGAGTTACGCTTACTGTAAAAGGCAGTTTGTAAGCCTTTTTAAGAAGGGCGATGGGGGTGGGTGAGCAATGTTGCTGGATGAACCAACCCTTCCCCTGTAGGAAAGTGAAATAATTCTGAAGGATGGGTGAGAAGCAGCTGTGTTCTTAAAGGAAAACTATATTGCACGTTATTCCATTGCAAACAGTACCGTTTAAAGTTGATACTATAGCATGTCGGCTACTGGTTGACGCAATGTTGAGAAATTCTTAAAGAGCAAAATCTGTAAGCATGCTTGCATTCCACAAACAGTATCAGTCAGGGAATAAAATTATTATAATATATTTTTTAAATACATTTCAGTTACATACATACAAAAAAAAACGGATCCCCACAGCGGAATACTGGGGCCATATTGCCTTTATGACATCACAGGCCCATGTGCTGATGCCAGCTCACCAGTTAATTTTAGTAATTGGACGCTTCTCCCAGACAATGGCATCAAAGCGATGTCAACAGCACCGCTTCTGTACAAATGGCTGCCTACATCAAAACAAAGTTAAAGTAAACCGGGCGCTCTGAGATTTATACGCATCACAAATTAAACGGAGACTAATTGCTTAAAGCTCCTCTCGGCAGGAGTTTTCCCCTTTTAGGTTGTGCTCTGCCGTCTGTCTCCTGAATCGGAAGTTAACGCAGCCGAATTCTCTCACGGTTCATGCGCACGAGACAAAAAATACCCAACGATTCAGCTGCAGCCAGTACAGCAAATGGCACCGCTTTCTTCTGCTTCATTGACCTGGGAGAGTTAGCAGTTAAGAAATATAATCTTGTATTACGGTTGAGAATGTTCACAGGTGATAATTAGAACCAACTAACATGACAAAGACCAGTGGATCTGCCCAGAACACACTGTGAGCAGCTGACTGAAGAGTCTCTGTCTATCTGTGTCTGTCTGTCTGTCTGTGGCTAATTTGGGGTTACAGATTATTTTTACACACTATTAAGGGGGAGCACCGCTTGCCGTTCCATGTGAAGCAGAGTGTGAAAATGCAAAAGTGCCTTTGGAACAGAGACTGCCTTTCCCCGGCTCCATCTGCACAGAGCCGTGGCCGGGCGTTCACACATCGCGGGATTCAGAGGCGAGAGAGCACTCTGGAATTCTGGGTGGAATCGTATGTGAACCTGGCTCTACAGTGGCGACAGGAAGGTTAAAACTGGAGTGCAACATTACCCAGAAGGCCATGCTCCATGGGAGTATTCTGTGGAATTCCAGACAAAGGTGCACGACAGTGAAATGGACAAATGGAATTAGATTTTTAAGACCACATGGGCGTGTTCAGTGTTTTTTTTTTTGTTTTTTTCAAAATCTGTTGGTTCTTTCTCAACAGTGATAGCAAGATGACAAATGGCAAAATAAAATCCCAATAAAACGACATTTCCTTTAAATCCAAATAAAAATGCCATTTCAATGGTAAAGTTCCGGTAAAAAAAAGCCACTCTATACTTCACATGTTGTTGGTCAATAGGCCTTCCTATCCTTTAATGTCCATTACAATCCCTTTGTATCTTTGCTTGGCCATGAGGACAAGTGTCTCAAATAAAAGGGAGCATTGGTCAATTGTCAACCGATAAATTAAACAGAAAATAACTGGGACATCAAAGGTTCACTGTATTTTCATACATGCCCATCATGTTCATTTCGATTTGGGGTCTCAAAAAGCTCACATTATTAGGTGACAGTGTAGCACAATGACAACTGGGTTGTACCCCAAAGGTAGTGGGTTCAATACCCAGCCGGGGATCTGTCATTGTACCCTTGAGAAAGGTGCTTAATTTAACCCTCATATTATATTCACACTTTATGACGCCTTTTATGTTTGGGGTCAAATTGACCCCAAAAGTTTAAACTGACACAAAACTATTGTAATAGAACAATTTTGACACTTTTTGTGTCACCTTTCGTGTGACTCCCAAATGACTCGCCTTTCATCCCTAAATATAAAAAATCTGTGATGAACCATCTGATTTTAGAGCCTAAGGGAAGTGAAAGTTTGTGAAGTTTAAAACCTGTATGAGAAAATGCCACCAAAATAACCAATAAAAAAAATCAGAGATAAAAAAAACTAAAAAAGATTGGTACAGGACTTTTGAAAATATAGCATAACATTTATTGTGTGTTTATTATTTAATCCCAACCAATTAGAAAAAACCATGTAGTGTCGAGATGAAAAAAAAACATTAACTGGTTTAAAGAGACATAAAACATTGAATCAGGTCAAATTGACCGGGAACATAATATGAGGCCTAATAGCTTCAGTAAATGTCCAAGTGTATAAATGGATAGCAGATAAAACGTAGGCCTTGTCTGTGTAAATCGCTCTGGTTAAGAGCCTCTGCTAAATGCCTAAATGTAATGTCACGGATTGGAAAACGCTTGAATGTAAAAAGCGGGGGTCACATGTTTTGTGATAAAGAACATATGCAATTACCACACAAGGTACAAACACATTTTTAACAAGCCAATAACCATTTTCCTATGAACTAGTTTACTGATCACAAATATACTGCAAGATTCCCATTTTAGACCATTACATACCTTTGTGAATTAAGCAAAATGCAAGACAATAATATTATAGAATTACCATTGAAATTAAAATATGATTCTATGGCCTAACACAGACACATTATACTAAAAACACAATTTTTTGTTTCCATTTCTCAGCTATGAAAATATAGTGAAGAGCAATTACTATTAAATTATGAAAATACCTACCTCCCAGAAAATAAAGTGTGAAAAAACTTTTTTTTTTTTAATGTAACCAGAAAGGTTACAGAGTTTCACCACTTCAGACACCAACCGCACCAAGTTTCAACACAACTGGAATAATGTTTATTAAAAAAACGTTCGATTTTACAGCTTTGCACAAATAAGTGTGCCTAATGGCAAAAGACGGTGGAATCAAACCAGGGCAGTGGCGTCGCGGACATTGCGCGCATGCGGATGGCCGAGGTTCAGCGCGCACACACACACACACACACTGGTTAACCCGTTGAGGTGTAAGATATCACAAAGACAGGATGTGATTGGAATGTTCTGAATTGAAAATTCTAATGCTGATGTAACAATCACTACTGGTAATTGAAAGCAGTGGAGTTCTAGAACACGGACTTAGAATTATCTAAAATCATTACAAAGGACCTACTCTTCAAAAGGTTAAAATGCCCTCTACATCTCGCTTCCGGACCCCCCGCTCACTGACAGCAGTCCATAAGTGAGCACCATGCTAGGAAAATTACTGTTGGTAATGGGATGCTCTGTGACTCGCCGCGAGTGAGAAACGGCAGAGGAAAAGGACAGGCAGTTCCACCCCAGAGGAGAAGACTCGCCTCCCCGCGTAAAAGGCAGGAGGAGGTTCAGCTGCATGGCGGACCCAGGGGGCTTGATTGACAGGCTTGTCAAATACGAATAAGAAACACACGTCTTAGCCGGGGAGTATCTTTGGTTGGCCATGAAGACCAGTGTCTAGAATAAAAGGGGTTACTGGTCAATTGGTGTTTTCCGTTACATTTGTGGGCTGACAACTGACCAATACTCCCTTTTTATAAATTTGATCGACAGGCTATATGGGCTATATGAATGCCGTTTGCGGAGAATAAGACCAAACTGACAAAACCAAACCCTGGCCGTAAACTTGCTTTGCCCTCGTTTGGCATAATCTTGATTATGGTTTGAACATTTTTTGCAGAAACTGAGCATGCAACAGCCTTTTGATGCAGGGCACTTTTGATGCAGGGCACCACCCTGCTCACGGTTAAAGGTCCTGTGCGTCGGCTGGGTGTGGCGTTCAAAGAAGGGGTGGGGTTTCCCAGACTGGAATCAGGAGAGGAGAAAGCAGGGGAGGATGGATTAACCAGCAGCAAGGCCAACATGCATCCGTGCCAAACTGTCATGTCATGATAGATGGAGGGAGATGTTAATCTCTGAGATATGTCACGACGGAACGGCTTCCAGAGATCAGCGAGTGACAAAACAGCTCGGGGAGGGCTAACTCACTCATTAGGAGTGTTTGTATACCAGCGCTCTTACAGCAGCTTTGAGTCCCCTTTTCACACTGTTCAACAACGAGCATGACGTTCAACAACCTGAGTTACGGACGAGAAAAAGCCGCCGGTAGCTCGGGATGCACAGTTAAGACGAGTGTGAAAAAACAATGGCATCCGTCAACAACAACAACAAAAAAAAAAAAGAGGAACTTGAATGAAAACCATTTCTATCCCCCTGAGACAGCAGCACTCATCTTGCTTGTTAGAAAAGACCAACAACAGTCGGCTGACTTTACAAACACCAAGGCAAACAACTATGTAATGTGGTCCATCCTGTTGGACAGAAATTATCCCAAAAAAAAAAAACTATGTATCCTTGGTTTGTCATAATCAATGTAACATTTCTTATGCCTTTTCTAGACAGAAATACCAATTACATATATTGTTACTATAATTAAAAAAGCTTGGGAAAACTGTCCTAACAATTACAGTAGGAAGCTACAGTGAGAAAAACACAGTACCATTGTAAAAAGGATCTCAAACGGATCTCAAAGGATCTCCCACGTATGGACGTGGTTGAGCAGGAAGAAGAATCGTGACAAACCACACTGTTTGCGCTAGGCAGGTCATTCTGGGGGTAAAATCTCATTTTCAGAACAACTCCTCTGTCGCCACACACACGACTTACTCCTGAAGTTGCTGGACTTGACAGCCAACTCGGAGCAAGTATCACTTGCAAAGTAGGTCACTGTTTGGCTTGCGTTTGTACGTCATGCTGATTTGACTACTGTAGTACTGTATTTCTACACGGCGGTGGACTGCGGAGGGTTTAGATGGAGGCTTCGCTGCACAGCTACCCACCCTTTCATTGGAACATAACACCAACTATTAAAAAACACACACCCTTTGAGGACTGTATACATGACAACACAGCTCTCTGGAAAACCCTACTGTCCAACAAGAGAGAACGGATGACACCGTATTCATTCAGTCTCTGTTATTCTGAAATGTCATGCGCGGCTCAGCTGACTCTAAACCACCAGCAGCTAATGGAAAAGTAGCACACTTTTTTTTTTAAAGTTGTTTTTTATTATATGTATTATTATTATTTATTATAATAAACTATATTTTCATGTGCATTGGGCAAAATCAACAGACTAAGCTCTACAGAAACAGGGATTACATAACACAAATATAACAGCATGCTGAAGTTAACTTCTACTTGGTTAAAAGCATTGCTATCTGTCAATCAAATAGGCAGGTAGATCTCACCATATCTACTTAGCTACTACTAGCTAGCTACTAGCTTTCATATTAGCTAACATGGCAAGCTAGCTAGAAAACCTAAATTAGCCACACAACTGAAATTAACTTGTTTACATTTAAGGCGCTTCATCATAAGAACATATAAAATACATATGGTAATAACAATCGATTTCAGGTTGAATACATTTTTTATTTTATTTTAATTTTAATTAGTACCATCGAGAAATTACCTAACCAGCTTCTGAGTTGGGTAGCACTGAAAGCAAAACACAGTTATAGTCTATGTTAGGCAGCTTAAACAAACGTCAAGAAAATTGACCTGTTGAAATTGAACTGTATGAAATACAATGAAAGGGGTAGCTAATGTACCGAACGCTGGTTATCATACACCGTTGTAAGTTTATTAATCGGCATAATAATAACTCTGATATATTTATATGTGTGGGTTCAAAATATATGGTGCATGCTTCTCTAAAAACCGCCGGTCTTACAATGCATGACGAGCATGTGAGCCAAAAACATGACCCTGCACAAAGTGGGATCTCCCCAGCCAGCCTTTGAATGATCCGATATCCGCATGCGTCGCTACACTCTCAGAAATAAACATACAGTGGAGGTACAGTTTTCTTCTTTAAGGAACAAACAATAAAGGTGCAAATGAATTATGTATTGCTGGCTTGGGGTACAGCTTTATGTACCAATAGGGTAAGGGTACCACCCCAGTGACAAGCGTTTGTACCTTTTTAGGTATTTTTCGTACGTCTTTTCTGCGTGTACAAGAGGAAATATTGTGATAATTAAGACCGCTTTTCTCCACGTCTGCACCGAATAAAGTGGACACTACTCTTTCTGCGTAACTGATTCACTGCAGAGAGTCGTCTTTCACTCAGTTCGTTTGAGGCGGGAAAAGTAATAAGATCAATTAATTACTTTTAGCAGCCATCTTAGGCTCTCTTTCACATTGGCCGATACTGACATACACTTCAACTCTGACCGAAATGATCAATTCATAATTTTGTAGTTGAATAATTAAATATTCTGGCCCTTTCTATTAGTCACAGAAAGATAACTCACTTGTCCATCAAAACTAGGCATCAAGTGCAGTGGCTCCCCAACCCTGTTCCTGGAGATCTACGGTCCTGTAGGTTTTCACTCCAACCCTAACAAAGCACACCCCAACAGAGATCTCGCTGAGCTGTAGAATGACGTGTGCAAATTATGTTTGAAAGATCTCCAGGAACAGGGTTGGGGACCACTGATCTTGTCCATCTTTTTTTTTTTTTTTTGCGGACCCAGGAGGTAGTTGGGTTGGGCAACGCCAGAGTTCTTACCACACTAGTTGTCAGTTGAAGTTGAAGAGGTTGAAGTGAGTGTGACTTGAAAAATTACTTTCATGAAAAAAGAAGGGTCAAATAACTTAGAACATCTAGTTTATCAGAATGAAAGACAAACCAGATTATTATTTTTTTTTGTGGTATGGTATGGTATTGCAGGACAAAATCTGATGTTTAATAATCCTCAACTCCGGGTTGGATCAAACACTCAATAACCATAAAAGGATTAATTTGTACATAATGGTGCAATGCCATTTAGAGTGAATCAATTAAGAGAAGTGGCTTGTGTGGGACAAAACTGTTTAAATACTCTTTCTGGATATTACTTTAACTATATTTGTTTCAATGTAGGCTATTGGTATTAAAAATATATAATTATTACCCATCATATCCAGCGCTGAACAAAATAAGTGTTTATTTTCATCAATATTTGTACTGTCCATTTTCTACTTTAAACGCTGTGCTTTGCGTCAATTTATACCAGGCATGCCGTGAAATGCCCAAGGAGATTTACACAACGGTCTAGTGTAGCTACAAAATGGGCTGGGTAAACTAACTATATAAACACAGGCTATTTAAATGTGGAAAAAAAGTCTGTGGACATAACTGGGGTCAAAGATCAAAATATGACCCAATTTTTTTTTTTTTATTCTGAATTTTCCAAATCCAGTGAGAGAACCACTTAATAAAACGTTGAACCCCAGTCCCTCGAGACAACCTGAATGTTAAACTGTAGCGTCCTCGAGCTTACGAGCTATCGGAAAAGCATGAGTGACGTTAAGAGTACACTGGTAGCCTACACAACTGGTCTGCTGCACGTTATTCCGACGCCTATTGCTTAATGAACTGATTTCACCCCGCCGCCTGGCTGCGGTGCTGTGCTGTTTTCCGCACTAAAGGGCTACTGTATCTTTAAGTGGTAATCCCTCAAAATGTAAGTGTTTGTTGCCGACCAGCTAATGGGCGGTTCCGTATAATGTCTACACTACCCGGTGGGAGGTCTCCCCCTATCACAATCGCCACTGTCTCGCTAACATGGATCTTAAAGCGACACTGTTCGCCAAACCATCGTCGCCTTCCGAAATTAGCGGAAGGTTGCAAGAAATCCACTTTGCATTTCAAAGACAAGGCAAGCCCATTCAACACACAAAAGAACAGTGCTACATTTAGGGGTTGCTTCGTTTTGTAGCAACACGTGAATTCAACTGCGTCGACTGGCGACAATTAATGTTATTACAATGCAAATGATTTGGTTCATGGCGTTTCCTTTGCGCAAGGCTATCAAGTCAAAGCCGGATAGAATTTAAATCCCGATCGCCGTGAAACAGGCATTGCTGACTTCGCAGAGAACCTTGATAGCCTAGTGTCATTTTGTGGCCAGGTTATTCGTATCATGCTGAGAGAAAACCCTGCTGCCTTTCTTGTGACGAGGGATTTAATCTGATCCCCCCACAATATGATAAATGTTCATTGTGTACATGGAGAGACAAGTCTACGGATCTCGCTCATCAACAGATAGGCTGTGGTAGCTCGGCTCATCTTCTTAACGAAGCGAACAAAGTCCTTTCATTGACCCTAAAATAATCCCGTTTGCAGTGAACGGAAATGTGACACCAGACATTCTCATAGTTGATTGAGCTTGGGTGATAATGGTTCTCCTTAAATTCTCTCCAAGGTCTCCCTACTCAATTTAACTTGATGCAGTACAGTATAAAGTAGGCTAGGCTAGACAAAGCGATAGCCCCAAGTCTACAAAACGATCCGCCATGTAATTAAATTACAACACCAAATTACTCTTCCAGAACAACAGTTGCATTCGCAAAGTAGGCTAGGCTACATAGTGTTGTTGAAGAACCAGCATCGAAGAACTGCAAAGTGCCACTGCCTTTAGCTTCCGGTTTGTTTTTGTTTTGATTTTTGTTCGTAGGCTAAGTGGTTTTTTGGGGGGGGCTCTAGGCTATTCTCTGTTCGGAAAATGAGGCACGAAAATCTTGACAACTTCTTGTGAGATCTTCGTCCAAGTATTCACATTTTAACATCATACTAACGAGGAAGGTGATTATGGTACCTCTTGAGAAATCCAGCGGTAGATTAGCTACTTATTGGTCTTGACATGGCACATGCACCCGGAGTTCAGGGGATGTTTTGCCATTGTATGAGAGCGACAATCAGTGTAACAATATTTTGAATCAACATAAGACATTTAACAAGTTCTAATCAACTCATTGTAAAAGAAAGGCGCAAACAAATACAGCCAAAACAACAGTTGCTACTGAAACTCAAAACATAAAATGTGTTGCTTCTACAAAGAAACAAAAACAATGCAGCAAACTTGACAGCCAGCTAGGAGCTAACCGTTAGTTTAAGATAAGTGTTTTGCAAACATTACTTGGACGTTGTGACCATATTTTTGGCTGCGAAGCGATATTTCATTGACTTGTTTAAAAGTTAATTGATAAGCTCTGAGCAACTAAAACTTATCTGGCTACTGGGAAAAAAGAATATAAAGCTTGTAAAAGTCGGGACAAGTTAGCCTATACTAGCCTAACTATTAGGCTATACGCACAACCATTATTTTTTTTAAATCCAGAAATGTAACGTTAAGCTTGCTTCGGCTAGGGACAGCGTTTATAAGCTGAGCAACATTGCCCTCAAAGGGCTACAAAGTTTCTGATCTCCCTTTCCTAAAATACACACAATATGCTAGCCTACTGCTAAGGGCGAAAGTTTGGGGGGATATCATGTCGGAAGTAGCCTACGATTTAACTAATTGTGCAAGTGCTTTTTCTCCCCCACTAACTGCAAATCCAAACAAATTTCAGTCATTTCCACTGCGGGTGTAATATGGGACGGGGGGGGACGGGGGTTGTATAATGGGTTGTTTAACGTTGCTTACCGCTATCAGCGTGTTAGTTCTCTGTTCTGCCGTGGTTGCCGACTCGGGGTCTTGTTTGTTTTGTTGCTTATTATTAGCAGATTTCTTAGCCCTCTGCTCCAGGCTTCGCTGATAGAGGCTGACCGTCTCCCTGCGTTCAATCTCCAGCTGTTCCGCGTGGGCTTGCTGGTACCTGTTTTCACAGTTTACATGGTGCCTCCGACAGCCTTCGATTCTTTGCCTCAATCTTTCGACCACCGCGCTGTGCTTAGGAATGCCCGCATTGTTACTGTTATTACCGGCGTTGATGCCGCTGTTTATGTTATTGTTGTTTATGCAAATACTGCTGCCATTCGCAGCAGTGGGGGTTGCAAAATCCCCCATCATATAGTCTGTGCACAGTATTTTGGAAGAACTTTATCAAGCCTCTTGTGTCTAAAATGTTTCCAGGGAAAGAGGAATGGGGATTCAGATGGCTATAAACAAACAGTGGCTGCTATCCTTCCTTCGGTAGAATTCAACCATGCAACACCATAAAACAATACTGTACTCGATCGGGGGAAAAAACACAATCGGAGCGTGTTAGACCGAGCTCAGCGGTCGGTCCTCGCGCTCACTTACACTGCCAGGAGAACTGTTCTAGTGTAACTCCATAGAAGATCCGGATGTTACGAGCGAACATCACACACAAGAGCCAATGTTACGAGCTCGCTGCTTTATTGTGTTGTCCTATAAGAAAAAGTTTTGCCGTTCGCGGCGCAAAGCCTCCGGAGTGGTTTCGTGAACTTGCATCGCGTTAGTTTGTCTGTAAAATCCCCAAGCATGAAGAGCTGTCCAGAAATCCTGCCCTCAGAGACGTGCGTAAATGAAATCCTAAAGACGCCGATTCTGCTGGTTGCTCCCAGCTGCTGCTACCATCACAATGATCAAGTGCTCTCCTCCACCATGCCAGCGGAGTGATATCAGGACAAGAGCTAAGTAAAAATCAGCAAGAGGTTGTGAACAGCCCGACGGCTGCACGCAAAACCCGGATTGGATCATCTCACTGTCGTATGTGGAGTTAAAAACAGTGGAAAACACCTCGGTATGAAGGATTATGATGTCAGGAGAAGCTACAATTATGTAGGCTTTCGGAAAACATAAACTCATTTCTAAGGTAGTTATGTACAAGTCAAATCATGCTAATTGTGTCTGCCTCGGGAATGTAAAAATACTAAAATGGATGGTAAAAAACTTGCACTTTGTCAACAGACAGAGAGATATCCTTGATTAAAGATAATGAGGATTTATATGTAATGCTTGTGTTTTTTGTTTGTTTTTGTTTTATTTCTCCTTGTTAATACTCAAACAATGATATTATTTTAACAGTGTTTTAGCAACATGTAATAACACATACCCTATTTTGAGCGATTTTTGTATTTTTAAAATGTGATTTGTTTGCCCCAATTGATTTAAAGTGAACTGAACAAGTAACCATTCCATGACTTTCGGGAAATAAATGTTGACAACCAATACCCATCCCACATAATTATATTTATTTTTTCATATATTATTTGTGTCGATGTGTCATCCCTCAAATTATAAAATAAACAGAGACATTTTGGTTGAGTAAGAACTCTCTTGTCCTGATAAGATGGTTATTGGAATTACATTTGTAAATTTTTGGATGAATTCCTGACACTTCTTTCTATCCTCTCAAACCGAAATTTTTTTATTGCAATATTGATCCACTGACTTCCTGGTTCACATGCATGCACTGTACAGCCCAAGCCAGATCCACAACGAACTTTGACCCTTACATTAACTTATGGGAATATAATATCGCCATTGGTTGTAATAGCTATTGCAGTAATTGTCGATTCATTCCCCGCTGCGCGGTGTTTGACCACTCAAAGCCAAGGGGTGGAGTATTTTCCCCAGCTGGTCACATGATGAATGGAGGGGCAGACGGAGCTTGGCTTTCCGGAGGTTGCAAAACTCGACCCAACCCCCCTCCCTGTGCCCCACGCCCTTCCCCCCGTCTCCTCTAGCCGCAGTGCTGAGCTATTCTCTCCCGTAAGACCTGGAGCAGAGCAAAGTGGCGAGGCAGCCCTCAGGAGGCACAGGGGACCAGCGTGGGGAAAGAGCTCACTCTGGAACTGCACTTGTAACCAGAAGGTCACAGGTTTAAATCCCGCAGAACTGCGACTCTTACATTAACACCTTTACCTGACAGATTCCCAATGGTTTGCAATATTATCACCTGGGTAGTTAATGGTAATAAATAATTTTAGAGCATAATAGCAGTGTGCGCTGCTTCTCTTTTTTTCTTTTACAGTAGTCTTTTTTCGGCCCATTACCCCAATTGTGTACCCGTGCGCGCGCGTCTAATTCAAACTGCCGTTTCTGTTTAGTCATTGACTGAGGCTAGCGAGACAAACAGTCAAAGTGCCGCGGAACAGTGGCGCCGGTGCGGGAGGTTTTGCGATGGCTACGCGATTCGTTCGGGGGACTCCGGTCGTGATCGGGTTTGAATCCTGGGAAAGCCACTGCAGTCGTGGCAATGACAAATGTACTCCAGCTATTAAACAGCCGTATCTATTTGCCCCGGGTTAAAGGAGTCTGCTCAGCCAAGAGAAGGGAGGGAAACTTTAGCCCAGGCATATCCCATTAAATCCTTTCTCAAACACAAAATGACACATTAATGCTAAACTCTCTTTTTGTTCAGCTCCAGTAAAAATAAACATTCCGAGCGCATGCAAACTCGGTCGGGACAGAACAATGGGTGCGATGAGAGCAGAGTCGTTCCATTACGCTATTATCAATTTGCTCTCCGCCATATTAAAACCTACTAAAGCCTCCTACATGAAGACATTTAGTTGTATCCTTTTGTAGAGCAGGAGCATTGAGTTATTTGTATTGGATAGTTCGCTGAAGATCTTCAGTCCATCAAGTACGTTCAAGATGGCAAACAGGATGACGCTGTAATGCTCAATAAAGGTATGTGAATGTACAAACAAACAACTTATTTTGCCCCTTTCTAAGTTCTTCCTGCAGGAGGTTTTCATTAATGGATAACACTATCTATAGGATACTTACTTAGATCCCATTTCAGGTATTGTCCCGTAATGCATTGGGATTGACACTGGCAATGTGTCTTTTGATTAAAGGTACAGCAGCAGTGCCCCGCCTTGGATTCGAACCTATAACCTTCTGGATACAAGCCAAGTTCCCAAACCACTGGTCCCAAACTGAAAACCAAATCATTCTACGGATTCTAGCTGTACAACCAAACTTTGCCAGAAAGGCTTTTAGGAGACAGCTGGCCAGATACAATGCAGGCACAAAAATCCACTGCATTGCAGTTAGAAGCTGACTCTTGTACTCGCTCCAGATCACAAAGGTGTAAGTGGCCTTCCCTTGTGACCTTAGCTGGGTCTAACCCCCCCAGCAAGCCATCGATGCGCTCTCTCCTTGTATTTATGAGTCCGGATTCATTTAAACCACCGTGTAGCTGTTACACACCAGAGATGTATTTCTCCTTGTTACGACATGGTCGCTACAGCGCAGCGGTTATCTGCAGAGCGTTTGTTCTCCAGTCAACCCCCCCACCAAACCCTCCCCGGACCCACAACCTTAACAAAGGCACAAGCAACTTGCCATGTCCCTTCAAGCACAGACAAGCCTTTTATTGTGCGGAAAAAAATAAAAATTCAAAAATGACCATCTGCAGGACAAGGCGCTGTGCTGAGTCTTTCACGAGAGGCAGAACACATGCAATTACACACTGTTACATTTTCCACAGCAGACGCAGCGGAGCGCAAACCCCCCTCCCTCCAAGTAAATGCAAGTCATGCTAAGTGCTACCATGACGCAGTAGCTCATCTATTTACCCCTGTCATGCAGGGCCTCATAGAAAGCTCTAATGCCGCTGTATTATAACAGCGTTTCTATGGGGGCGCATGTGTACTCCGTACATAACACAATCCCCTGCATTTTTTTTGGAGGGGGGGGTGCTGAGAGGGGCACAGTCCGGCCGTTGTCCAGGACCTCAAAGGATTTCACAGGAAATGGGAAGCGCTGACCTCACAAGAGAGGAAGGTAGTCCGAAGGCTCAGTTTGTAGAGCGTCGCGCTAACAACGCAACAGTTGTGCGTTCAATCCCGCTCAGTAAACTGAAAAATGAATGCGTTCCTACACTGTACGTCGCTTTGGATAAGAAGCATTTATAATAATAATATGTAAAAAAAGTTACAAAAAAAGGCAGCGTCGGAACATTGAGTAGGTGGCAGCGTGTGTACTTATTAGCTCAGCATAACAGTCAAAATCCAAAAAAAGCCAACGCAGACAAAATGGGTGAATTCAGCTGAGGTGCCAGAGAACAAATAAACACCAAGGTTCTCTTCAAAAAAAGAAAGTGAAGGCCGAGCGTAAATCCTTTGCCATCTTTAATTTGTCGCTTATTTCGACCGCTCCTGTCCTATTGAATCGACTTGAGTGTTTTTCTTTCTTTTATAAACCCGGTCTGGAGATTGGTGTCATGGCAAGGTAAAAGGAGCCTGCGAACGTACAATATTAAAGAGGTCTATTGTGTGTAAGCGGGGGGTGGAGGTGGTGGTGGATGTGCTCGGTGGAGGCCGGGCCGGGCCGGGGCGGGGCGGGGCCTGTTTCTCCGGCAGCCCTGTGGAGAAGAGTGCGGCGTGAGCTGTAATTGGTGCTGCTGCCCAGTCTGGCCGGCTTAGGGTTGAAAGAATGCCTGGAATGCTACACGCACACCACCCCCACACACAGCTCTCCAACAGCAGGGACGGACACTCCTCCCTAGAGCTCGCGAACACCACAAACGCTCCCCCCTCCACCCCCGCCCAGGGTTCTCTCTCCTCAATTTTCTACCGCTTCTCTCTTGCCCTTGTTACCCCCTCGGACAAGTCGCTCGGACGTAAACCGCCCAAATGAAATATTCCCTGAAGATTACAGATTAGCGCATCTAATCCAAAAATACAGGTCCGGGGGGGTCTGTTTCGCGTCGACCTCCAACTCCATGCAAGAGAGAGCTAACGGTGTTTTGTGTCAGTATCCAGAGTGATAGATTATTGGTGGGATAATTTCACCTCAAAGGCAGGATTTTTATGTATCCTAAAAAAAAGGTAGTTCCAGCACATATGGGAACATGTTTTCAAACATTTGCAAGTGAGCCTGGCTCCCAGAAAGCAGTTATTGAAGGGGGTTTCCTTCAAATTGAGCCAGACAAGTTGAGCCATGGAAGTTCATAAAAGCGGTATCGTAAACCAGCTACCTGATGATAGAGTATGTAATTAAATGAAGGAACTGGCAAATTCAGAGGCATTGTCTACCCCATTTCTAAAACGGCCTGCCTACCTCTGTTGTGGCTGTATAATTATGGCCCATATTTGTTCTAAAGGCTAAAACTTCTGATGTCATTGTGAGAATTAAAAATGTTTATAAATTCTCAGGAATGGAATCAATACTGTGGAACAGCAATTTACACCATACCACAACGCATTCTATCTTGTTTCCAAATGCTTTAGATGATGTTTAATAATGTTGCATAACAGACATATACGCATTGCCAAATGATTGGTATTGTGGTGCAACATGAACATACATTGTAAATGATAACTTGACTGTTTTTTAGTTTTTTTAGTTTCCTGTTGAAAAATGTGGCAGGCCCGCATTTCCAGAGGCAAAGAGACAGAGAGGGGTGTAGACCTGTAAGCAAACGTTATTACTCCACTTTCGACTGACGACCGATTGCCGGCATGTACGCAGGCTCGAAATGGATTAGTTGGCTAATTGCTGTGAATGCTCAAAGCTACAAAGCCTGCATTCCTGAGCGAGAAGTAGCCTCACAAATGCTTCGGTCAGACGATTCTCTCTTCTCTCTGCCGCGTCACAGCACAACAAGAGACGCATCTCCTGAGTATAGCGCCCCGGGGGGAGATCAGGTGAAAGTGCGATTAAAAGAAAACGAGCAGCCGGAAAAGTCTCTGATCTCAGGCAAAAAGAGAGAAAGACAAGCTGTCCGCATCTGAGCATGTCCGTTTCAACTAACAGGCGGAGAGTCCTGTGTGTTCCATTGACAGTGCACACAGGGCTCCAACAGGCTCCTCTGTGTCTCTGTGGAGGAACCCATCTAGTTCAAGGGTTCTATGTCGGAAAAAATGGTTGAATCTGGGAGCTTTGACACTTTTCACACCTACCATAGAGGGTTCCGTAAATAACTAAAAAGGGTTCCTCTCTGAAGACCAGTGAAAGAACCTTTTCAGAACCTTTTCTTTCTAAGAATGTTGAACTAGGGTTTTGATGGTGGTGGCAGTATTTTAGCATCTTTTAAATGATTCCCGTTGTGTATTTTTCCATTAACTTAAAACTATAGATAATGTTTATCAGCACTTTCATATCATTAAAACTATCCAATGGAACCCAGATTCTTCATAGGGTGTTACGTTTGGACCCGAAAGAGTCCTTACTGGAGTCAGACAGCTGTCATAAGAGTTCCGCACTTTCACTAAATGCTGCGTGATACCAAACAGGTAGCAGGTACCTTCCTGCTAACAACAACACCTCGCCTCTCGTCGTTTAGGGCTCTTCTCTCTCAAACGATACCCCGGTTTTCCGAGTGACTCATTGGCGCGCACGTCAGCCAGCCTTGCTTTCGTCTTATACAGACAGTTTCCAGCGAGAATATCTCAGGCTGCTGAGCTACTTGATAAATCAAGCGTTCGACGCAGAGGTGCTTTTGTACTCATGCGTCATCTGCATGCCTGCGGCGGCCTCTTCAGGGAGCTCTGCTGCAGCAGCAGCGCATGCACTAATGCGCCTAATGCACTTTTTTGCAAACTTGAAACTTTTCTACTGTCAGAAATGGGTCACCTGTAGGCACCTGGTAAGTTGGTGCAGCGCTGGGATACTCAAATCTGGCCCACAAGGCCAGTAATACTGCTGGTTTTCTCTTCTACCTGAGAGTTAATTGATTTATTAACACCACTGATTGGCAAGAGATTACATTCACCTGGTGTTCCAGGTTTAAATCAGTCCTTATTATCCAAATCTGTGCCTGCATTTCTTCTTCTAAGATGTGTTCAGGACGTTCATATGCTTGATGCCATTTTCTGTGTTGGGAGGGGTGGGTGTGGCTACAGAGCCTGTGGGGTGGGGTCAGGTTTCAGCAGAGTAATGCTATCTCTAGCTATTCAGCAAGCTAAGGTGAGTAGCTGGGGTTGAGGATGGAGGAGGAGACTTCTTTCATTGTAAACACAAGACCTTTAATACTTCCTCCACTTCCTCCACTTCCTGGCACTAAAATATATGGAACAAGTAAAGGAAAGATTCCCTTGTTGTTTCTTTAACGCCGAGGTCAGGACAATGCTCAACAGTGCCCCCTCTGGTAGACAGGGTGCATATCTGCTCTTTGCCAGCGAAGGACATGTCTGGCTTCACGCATTATTTCCGATTATCCACATGCAGGCTTCCCTCCCCCCCCCCCCGCCAAATTGGCGAGGGACGTCTCAACAGTGGGATGGGCCAATGCTCACTATGGGAAATTCCAAATTTTGGGAGTAAAGAAAACAGGGAATATGAAAACAGGGGCTGTGGGTTTTGGCAGACACATCAAATAAAAGATTAGACAGAGATTCCCACTCCTCTGGTGCATTCATACATATTTGTGGGTTTAATTAGTCACACACCATATAGTGCCTGATCAAATGTCTGGTCCACTTTTTACCTCAAACGATCCTCTCACTGTGTTGCAACTTTGTCTGTATACCCAGTAGAGCTTTCTGAACCAAACCCAAAAAAACATTCCTAGTTTCAGAATTCGTTTTTTTATCAATGGAATCAAGCTGATTTGGGAGAGTTCAGATTTGGGAGAGTTCTGATTTGGGAGAGTTCCGATTTGGGAGAGTTCTATGGTCGGTTGTTGAACGAGTTCCTCACCATTCCTCACTCCCCCCTCCCTCTCCCCTCCATTTCAAAAAGAAGCCAGCCAAGGGCAGACATGTGTTCCACCCCCCCTCCCCCCCTCTCTTTGCCCTAGCTGAGCGGGATGTCAGGAGTTGCTAAGGGAGATAATCACCCGTGGACGTGAGGACACCACGGCAGACGGCGAGATGTCGGACGGGTCAAAGGTCGACTAGCAGCAAACGAGGGATTGCGGAGTAGGCCAGAGCGCTCGCCAGATCTCCACCTGTTGCCTCTCACTTTTTTTCTGGAAAAAGGGAGGAAGAGAGCCTTTTGGTTCAGGGGGCAGCGAAGAGGCGGTGACAGACAGTCAATGAGCAACACTTTCACGGAATCCACTTTCAAAACAAGTTAATTTCCTTAGAAAATAAAAAAAAACAAAGCAACACCGACTATCTTTCTCGCTTTCAAAAGGGACTCTGCCCCAATCTGAAGCTCTACAGGGTGTTTCAGTGAAAACTTTAGAGACATCTAAGAAACTACAGTCAATCGGCATTATTTCTAATATTTACGTAATTCTCTTTCTTGGACTTTAGCCTTGAATGCAGTTGCAATATATGCGCCAGTATCTCTTGCGATGTGTGTTCAAAGAAATGGGGCACTACAATGAGTTATTGAGCTTCTGAGAGCTCTAGCAGAGAAAACACGTGGTAAACAAACACATTTCTGCGTCATAAGAGCCTTTCTGTGTCATCTAATCAAGTTAACTTTTGGTATTATTTTTTCTCAAACCAATAAAAAAGAGAATAAATTACTGCACCCTATGACGCACCAGTGTTAAGACAAGACATTGAAGCGAGGCTTAAGAATGATTGGTCATAAGCTTTATTGAAAGTATCTAAAGTTTCAGGGGCCCACTGGCTCGATCCACCACACAAACGTATGAAACCCTGTCCATTGCAGAGCGTGAGCAGACCGTTGAAATGCATTCTCAGCCGGCCAGAGGGAAGAGATGAGAACGGGAAACACACCTCTCTGCATGTTAAAAATAAAAAGGACAGCCTACATACACACCCACACCTCCCTCCCAAAAATACCCGCTTCAGGGTTGCCAGGGTTGCCAGCAGCAGGTTGCTGGGATATTGCGCAAGACTCCCATTAAATATTTAATGTGCTCGCTGACGCATGATGCGCACGCTAGGAGCTAGAATCAGTGCACACATGCACACACACACACACACACACACGCGCACACTAGGAACGAGAATCAGTGGGCCTGATACATGGCAATCAGAGGCAGGCTGCCATTGATGTGTCAGGCCCGTGCACACACACAAACACACACGCATGCATGCACGCACAAACACATGCGCACATGCACGCATATACACACACATGTACACACGCACACACACACACACACACACAGATGCATGGACACACGCATCCGTGCACGCAGACATGGACACACATGCACGTGTGCACACACACACGCGTGGGTGCACGCACACACACATGCATGCACACACACCTACATGCACAAACACAAAACGAAAGTTTCTTGTGGAAAAAAAAATGACCTGAGAAACTCCATGTATCAGGGCCACTGATTCTAGCTCCTAACGTGGGCCTCATGCGTCAGAGAACATGAGAAACTCCAGTGTGATGTTTGTGGTGAGGGAGGGGTACCCCGTATCCTCTCTCTGGCCTAAATCTCCCCCTGCATGCCTAAAGGAGAGGGGTACCCCTTATCCTCTCTCTCTGGCCGAAACCTTCCCCTGCATGCCTAAAGGAGAGGGGTACCCCTTATCCTCTCTCTCTGGGCTAAACCTCCCTCTGAATGCCTAAAGGAGAGGGGTACCCCTTATCCTCTCTCTCTGGGCTAAACCTCCCTCTGAATGCCTAAAGGAGAGGGGTACCCCTTATCCTCTCTCTCTGGCCGAAACCTTCCCCTGCATGCCTAAAGGAGAGGGGTACCCCTTATCCTCTCTCTCTGGCCGAAACCTTCCCCTGCATGCCTAAAGGAGAGGGGTACCCCTTATCCTCGCTCTCTGGCCCTAAACCTCCCCCTGTATGCAAGCATGCCAAAATTGTTAAAAAAAGACAGCCAAACTGTACATTGTACAACCCAAAGGGGGTAGTCACGCACAGCAGTCACATTAGATATTATTAGTTCACACAACATATATTATTAGTTCACACAACATAACTTGCCAGATACATGCAGCTGTTAAATATTAAAAACATTGCACAATGATAATTATGAGGGCACGACCAGCAATAAGCAGAGTACCGGGGTATCGCTCCCCATTCTTCCTGTATCTCTTCAATGTGCTGTTCAATAAAGATATTAAAAATGTTAAAATAAAAATATTCATTTTTAAAAAGCACAGAATGCCTGGAATCACATGTGTAGTTTCAAAGCTGGTAGCGAAAATGCATCCACTTCTTCTCGTGACATGGGGCTGCTTACGTACTGACTTTACACTGCTGGGCGTTCAGCAACACAGTTCAGAACAGGGGGGCGATGGAGTGTTTTCAAGATGTGCAAATATGTAAAAGTTTATTCATCCAGAAATCACCTTTATATGAGAGAGGCATTTCTCTTGAAACTGTGGTAGCACTGCGTGACAGCCATTAGAGGCCATTCAGAGTCCATCAAAATGGCGATTCTGTTTGCTCCATTTTACCGGCCATCTTTGGTGGTGGCTGCCAGGGACAGTAATTGGGAAAATAGACGGAGTTCCCCAGTGCAGTTAAGGGTTCGATTCTGCACCCTGGCACCTCTGATGCTGTGATCCATCCTCTCTTGATGTATATTTTTAAATATCCTCGGTAGACAGTTGAATTACAGATATTAAATTGGACCTGGTTTATATGGTAGCTCTGCAGCGTGTATATTATTCGTAGTTTGTTATTTTGTTCCAGTTGCCCAGTCTTTTTCTTAACACCTTTGTGGAGAGGCTTAATTTTGCCAATTTCCACCTGTTTTGTGCTGTTCTGTTTCAAGCTTAACGACTCCAGATTTAACAACTCAACTCAACTTTACACAAACACCCATAATGGCTTAAATGAAGGGATCGGTGTGAATCTGGCAGCATTCTCCAACAGGACATCAACTTCAGTGCTGCGTGGATCCACCCCAGAGGTGCTTTCTGAACTGTTCGCTGTCTTTACGGCAATTCCGCTGTGTAACACCAAGGATTCAAACCTGCATAATTGCTATGAAACCACAGTGGCGAACTGTACCTCCATGACATTGAGATGTTCAGTCCTCCCAGTCTGAAGCATGAGAGTGAGGCAGACTTTACCTGAGGTCACTTCAGCATGACCGACCACAGCATTGACCAACTTATTTCATTTCCACTGGTCATCCTGTGGTGGAATCTCTGCTTCCCCACACACACACACACACACACACACACATATGCACACCTACACATAGACATGCACACAAAATATGCACAGACACACACACACACACGTACAAAAAAATACATACACACATAAACACACACGCTACTTTTCAAATAAATATTCCCCCACGATCAACACACCAACATGCTCTCGCAATGAAGCCACTGGCCTTGATGGCTGTTGTTTTGTTCAAGTGAGGTTTGTGCAGACATAAGTGATATTATGTAGTCATTTCTTTAGGCCTGCTCCCAAGCTTGCACAGGAATGCTTTGATTTCAACATAAAAACCATCCATTGCTGTGTTTGCTACAGTGATGTGGTCACATAGGAATGGGTACTAACAGTTGATGTAGAGCACTGCTACCTGTGAATAGAAAAATATGGAAGAGCATACCTATACCTATTCATATACCTATACCTATACCTATTCACCAGCCTACTGTACAGATTGTGTGGCTGTAGTCTGTCAAATGTTAAATAACAGTTTATAGATATGTATTTTTTTGCAGAAAACATCCACAAAAAGCAAATGTCTCATTTTTGAAAGTGTAAACAAGAAAGAAAGGAAAGAACAATGCATATATTCCGCTATGATTCATCTGGAATGAATGAAAGATTCTCCCTCCAGGAAAAAAAAACTAAACGGTTCATCTGATTAAGTGGAGGTTAATTGGATTTTAATTTAAATTTAACACCAATGAAAGCAATTAAACGGAATCCGTCTGCAATAGTCGCTCCTTGTTTCAGGGTTAAAGATGTCAGCATTTATTGTTGGAAGACTGCAAACAACTATCTTCTGTTCAAGTGCTGTTTATTGCTTGCAATCAGCTTCCCGCGGCTCATATTTGTGAACGCCATGCGCAGCGGGACACAAAAGACCACCCTTTAAGCGTAGGCAATGTGACACAAAGGATCACCCTCTGTAGGCAATGCCATGTCTTTATCAATCATCTTCTTCTGACAGGCAACAGAAATGACATGGGACCCCTTAAAGCTGCAGTAGACAAGTTTGAAAATATACAAGGCAAAAAGACTTTCCCCTTTCCCCTCCCTCCTACCTCTCTCCTAAGCCCCTCCCACCAAATGATGCTCCAGTGCACGTGCGGAGACAGGCAGACAGGAAGGTGTTTATTCCACGACGGGGAGGATATTTTGCTTGTAAATAGTTGCCCTGATTAGTAGCTACATAGCTAGCCCTGATTGGTTGATTTTTGGAAGACCGGCTTGAGATTTTTTGACAGCCTAGTACAGAGCCCAGGATACTCGCAGAAACCAGATTATTCCTCAGAACACTTCATTTATTGATAGCTGCTGGAATGTAATGAGCAAATTTAGTAATTTCGCCAAAATTATATAGAAAAAACCTTGCCTACTGGACCTTTAATATGTCAAATCTTCCATGTGTCCATCTTCGGTCATCGCATTACTTGAGGAGATGAAGGCTCCATTTTCTTTGTCTTCAAATCGCAGACACTCCGGAGGCCCAGTAAACGCAAGCAGAAGAATCTGCTCATCGGCCATCCGAAGGTGTCGTGGATGAAAGAGACCATTTAAAAAATATACAGGCTCGTCTTTCTCGCCGATTCGGCTTCCGGAAAGGCGTAATACACAGCAGCCACACAGCAGACGCAGATGTATTTAGAGTAGAAAACGCGTTATTTTTCACTCACTGTCCGGCCTGCGCATCCTTCCTTGCCACTGGATTTGGGATTAGAGGACCATGCTCCTGCCCCTGTGTGTGTTCGGAAGACGTTGCGAGAATTCAAAACCGAATCAGACCTCGACGGGGAGAAGAATTGCCATTTTCCCGGGGGACATAATTGCATTTTGGTGCCATTGTGAGAGGCATAACTCCAAAGGAAGAGGGACAGATTTATGAAGGATAGAATATGATGTTGGCTCTTTTTTTGGTTTGGGGGGGGGGGGGTATAGGTGAACAGAGGAGGAGGAGAAGGAGGGAGATGTGAATACCCTCTGTGAACGAAAGAGAGAGCCGTACTGCTTCTGAGTGGGTCGTCTACCAGCATTAATAATGAGCTGCCTTTTTCTTTTCTTTATTATAAAAAAAAAAGACCATTCATTCTATTAATCAAATTACGAGGCTTTTTCAATATAGTTAACAGCGATGAAAACACATACTTTTACTTTTAGCAGAGAGGAAAAGAGAGAAACGAGCGGCTGGGCTTCACAATGGAGCGCTCAGAGGACTGCGATAATCATGCTAATAAAGCCATAATTAGATGCATTTGGTCCTCTCATTATGTCTGTCCATGTTCTTTGATAAAGATATGCAAATGTCATTAGTCACAGACAGACGTGCACTTTACATTGTAAATACCTTCAATCTCTTGAGCACACGCAACATCATAAATTAATGGCAAGTTTTTTTTTTATACCTCACCTGCTTATCGTCACTCTAAGTTTCACTTAATCACAGCAAAAAAAGCAATGGCTGCAGGTAGATTTAAAATTTGAATTTAATATCAAACTGCTGGGTGTTTATATGCACACACACACACACACACACACACACACACACACACACACACACACATAACGGATGCGAGACCATTACAGCGGTAGATTACCTCTGTATTTGTAACTCACCAGTAACCACTGGTCACTAAATAGTGGCTTATCGCATGAGTAAGGTAAACTGCAGTATATGTTCAAGCTCAGTAACATTTTGACCTGTCCTTCATCACATCAGACTTGACACTTTTGCTTGTATTCCAGCATCAGTGCAGTATTAAATGTCTTTGGCAAACAACTATGCTTCAAAATAAAAAAGCACGGAATCTGTATACTTGCACATTCTCTCATCTTAAGCGTGCTGAGGTTTTCTGGAAAAAAATAGTTTGAGCAAGTTACCCTGCAGTTATTATTTAGCAAGTGTACACAGCCGTGAACTCATATAAACACCCCTGGGTGTTAAATGTACACCAGCGGTGTTAATTAATTTTTGCTGTGTATCATTTTACATTTGGTACATTAACAATGAACCTACTATGAAGCAAACAGATGGGCTAACCAGCAAACAGCTCCAGTTATAAAGCACAGTGCATCCATCGAGTCTGTGGTGTGATGTCACCCGCGCAGCCTTTAATACGGACCGGGGCACAATAGGGTGAAGCTTGTTTTGACCTGTTCATAGTCTGAGCTCATCCCAGCCAAGTTTGGCCCTGCCGTGTAAAGTCAACAGTGATGCTTTGGGCCTGCAAGCGAGCTGGGGCGTGGGTCTCCTTCATCAACATCACAGCTGAGGTGATGGCATGACCACACGTACAGCGCATTTCTTTTTTTTTAAGCAGCAAATTACTGTTTTCATTTTGCTAAGTCATGCTGTTTTCAAAACAACCTGCGAGGAGAAGAAAAAAAAAACTGTACTGAATATAACATGTCAGATCTGTGAAATCCAGGCCCGGGCGAAGTCTGCAGCACTCAAACTTCAAACTGGTGTAACTAATCAGTGTTCATAAAATGTAACGTGTACAACAATATCAATGTAAAAATTAATTCAAATGTATTGTACATATTTTATATATATAATTGTGTTTTTTTAATTTTTATCTACCACAATGCAAATCCTAACAGGTGGTAGGCCTATATGATATACCCATGTTTTTGCATGAATAAATACAATTTGTCCACTTTTTTCAGTTATTTAATGTGATAAAGGTATCAGCACAAAAGTCAGAAGCAGAATTCATTCTTGAAAGCGGAAATTATTTACGTGACTTGGTTGATATTTTCAAGGCGCCTTGCGTGTTTACGTTCTTTAGCCGTCCATATGTTAGCTAAAGGGTATGTGTTTCAGCTCTTCAGCTACGACAGGGCACGCGGCGACCCGAGCATAGAGAATTAACTGGCTGAGTTGGTCGGTGAGGCCGGAGAATGCCTGTGAAGATCATAAAGTAACACCGTGACATTAACGGCTCTTTCCAAATCCCGGACTGGAGCCACTTGGAGGAGGACTTACTTGTTCCAATTTGCCTCACAACAACTTTTCTGTTCGCCCATTCTTTTTTTTCTTCTTCCCCCTTTCACCTATTAAAATGTCTCAAAACAGTGTCTGACTGTTGTTCAGAAAAAGGAAAACAAGAGTCACAGAGAGGCTGTTAGCAACTGCATAGCATTCGAGCAGTAATGCTGTGTTGGTTACCCACTAATATCTACATATGTAAGTGAGCGGTCCTGACATCACCCTTTGAGGTCTCTCAAAGACCTCGTTTTCTGTTATTGTGTAAGACTCATGCATAGCTTCCATCTTTAGCTTAGTTTGACAGTGTCTAAAGGCTGAGGCCTGTATTCAATCAACATTTTCACTTAACTCTTACAAGTAAATGCAAGTTTTGTTTTAGGTTATTATTTATTTATTATTCACAATAATTTGGTGAATTAGTTGTACTGATTTATGAACTTCACAAACACAGTTTTGGGGGTGGGGGGGGTAATTCTTGCTTTTAATGTTTTTAATGTTTTTAATGTTGTTGTTAGTTAAAGTGAAGAACTAATGTTGATTGAATCTATCTGTGATACTGGGAGTGACCAGAACTAAACTGCAAGGCATGTTCATTTGACCACTAGAGAATGGTCAAAGTACTTTAGTAAAATGTGACCTGCGGAATATTCAATGCCGACCACTGGACAAATGTTTCAAACAGTAGCTAACTCTTGCTCTATCTGGATATATGCAGCTGGCCATTTACTTTTTCAATGGTCTTATGGTTAGAGCATCTGCCTGACTTATTTAAATTACATTACTGGCATTTAGCAGACACTCTTATCAGAGCGACTTGCACAACTTTAAGTATTTTTAAATAGTATCAATTTTTCACAGCTGAATATAGTGGGGACGGAAAGTATTCATACATATAGCGATACTATAACCTCTCTGCATTTGAATAGATCTCTATGGGAATTGGGGGGTGAGACTAGATTCAGCTGTAAATTAGGTTGGTACAATATGGAACACATGACTGGCTAAATGGCTATAAGTCATCAAGGGTCTGACGTATCAAACGAGCCCCAAATCAGCACTCTGCACCCAGATATGGAGTAGATGTGGATGGATCACTTCAAGGGTTGTTTCTCCTGACTTTTTCCCCCATAGAGTTCTATAGAAAAATGAGTCAGGAGAAATAACTCTTGCAGTGATCCATCCACATCTACTCCACATCTGGCAACAGAGTGATGGTTTGGGGCTCATTCGATAGCTCAGACCCTTGATGACTTACAGCCATTTAGCCAGTCATGTGTTCCATATTGTACCAGCCTAATTTACAGCTGAATCTAGTCTCACCCCCCAATTCCCACATAGATCAATTCAAATGCAGAGGTTATAGTATCGCTTATAACAGTACCTGAAAATAAAATATCGAGAGTCTTTTGATGTTTATGGGTCACAGACTCCAGGAAGTAACAACATGCAAAAGATATGCTACCAAATATTAAATATGATACTTTAAAAATACGTTAAAGCAAAGGGTATGAATACTTGAGATTTCAGTTTTAGATTTTTTATAAATTTGCAAAAATTTCTAAAAACATGTTTGTTTTCACTTTGTCATTATGGGTTATTGATTGTAGATTGATGGGCAAAAATTGAAATTTTATCCATTTAAAATTAAATCTACAACACAATAAAGTGTGCAAAAAGTGAAGGGGAATGAATACTTTCCGTCCCCACTGTATGTACTGAAGCAATTCAGGTTATGTACCCTGCTCACATCAGCAGTGTCTTGAACCTGCAACCTTTAAGTCACAAGTCCAGTTCCCTACCAATTATACTATACTGCCTCCTGTTACACTGCTGGTTTAGTCCTCAGCATTGCAAAGAGAGGGACTATGGGGAATGGCCATGCAATATACTAGTGTTACAGATGGGAATGACATGTCGCCAGTCTTAACATAGAAACCAGAGAGGAGCTCCACCAATCGCGTACGAAGAAAAAGATTGGTGATTGGTGGATACTTTCGAGCTATACTTTCTGCATTCCAAAGCATGGCCAGGGAGCCTCTACCAGTCATTACTGTGGGATATTTTATTTCTTATTACCAATATACTCTGTGATTGGTAGAGCTCCTGTATGGTTTGAAATATAATTTTGTATCCCAATTTTATCATCCATGGTCCTGTCCACGGGATCCTTCTGTTTCAGCAGCTTCACCTCAGAGCTGCAGACTCGACGAATCCTCCAAGCGAAACCATACGTCTGTTAAGAACGATTCACCGTCGTTTATATAAAACATGCAATTGACTCTGCTGGACACTGGTTGGCTGCGACATACATTTCCCATCGTTTTTGCTCGTAAAAAAAATATTAGACGGCAATGCCATGGCAGTATACGCAGCATGAACTGAAGACGCAGGCATGGCGTTTCTGCCAAACTCGAAGGGATCTAAAGGATTTGGTGTCCCTTGGTGCTTTTTCCAGCGCTATCATCTGTTCCTGGAGTGATACACAAATGTTGTCACAGCCATCAGCCTTCAGTGTGCCGCGCCACAGAACGGCGAAAGCACATCTTGTTGTTGAAAAATTAAACACTTGCACGGCTTAACTATTCTAGATTCTATTATGCAATCCTATCGTTTAACTCAAGCAGTCTGCCTTCCCTCGCATCGTGCCTGCACATTCTCACAGCGCCGAACAAAAGTACGCCTCGGAGTTTCAGAAGCTATAATTACACACACTCACCAGGAACAGAAAATAAAAGTTTAGGAGTGTCAGTCAGTATTAAATAAAGACTTCAAAAAAGCATTGTCCAATTACAGCAGCCTTGTGCGTGGCAGTTTAGCACTTCATTTTTGCTAAATCTACGAACGCTTTAATGAACAAGTATAGTAAAGTTGCATTGATTCCTAAAAAACATTATGGCAAATGCAAAAAAAAATATATATTATAAGTAATATTCTAATTTATTTTTAGGATTTCTACTTAAACCATGCAGGTGCACAGGTCACAACAAAAGCCACCAGTGTTGATTGGTTAATCTTGCGTGCGGTCTGTCCAGTTTTCTACTACAACAAAGACTACTTTCACTCTGTGCGTTAACTTTATTCCGTCCATGTCCAGATCTTTCAAATGCAGTTTATTCACCTCTTGGCGAAAGGGAGGGCTGCTGTCTTTATCCATCGGTCCGTTTTAATTTTGTGTGATGGTGAAAGAAATAATTAAAAACAAGTTCAATGAAATCACTCAAGTGGGCAGCCGAGCAGTTCTTAAACATTTGAAGAGTGATTCAATCAGTAAATGGATGGAGCTAAAATAAAATAAATAACTAGATGAATATATAAATAAATAAGCAGCTTATGCCTATCCTTGTCTATCTCATGCCCTAGCATCTCTGAATAAACTGGCTTAACATCTTGCTGTAACTATTTATTTAAAGAATTAGTCTTGAATTTTATTTTAACACCAGAGGGATCCCAGCTGAGGCCGATTTGTCACTCTCATGGGCTTTCTGCAAGCCAGTGACACGCCCTGCAGAGAGAGAGGTGGGACCAGTGGAAGGATAGGCGAATCTTTCAATGACCACAACTGCAAACCTGCGGCCGTCTGGCATGTCATTGGGATAAACGAATGAAGCAGCAACCGAGAGAGTCCTAGCTGGTCATATTGAACACACCCTACATCTAGCGTGACAATGGCCCAATCTCAATGTCCGCCCGGAGCCCAAAGGACTGAACCCCCACAGACTTCACTGATG
Source organism: Ilyophis sp. 1 JC-2022 (assembly GCA_022702515.1). Classification (NCBI taxonomy): domain Eukaryota; kingdom Metazoa; phylum Chordata; class Actinopteri; order Anguilliformes; family Synaphobranchidae; genus Ilyophis; species Ilyophis sp. 1 JC-2022. Next base: position 8,625,263 of record CM040400.1, on the reverse strand, counting down.
TCACGTGTGTGCCCAGTGTAAAGGTGTGAGTGCATGAGAGTGCAAGGGCTCGAAATGGTACAAATACCAAGAATGAGACAGCATGTATGTGATGTTATATGTTGCCTTGACGACGCCTGTCTGGCATGCAAGATGTTTATGACAATCGTCTGTTTAGGTTTGTACCCGCTGAAAGAACTCTGCCCGCTATGTGTGTCATTTGTTTACAATTTGCTTTGACAGTTCCGGCTGTGTTTGCTGACTTGCAGAAAGTCCGCATAAAGGGCTCGAAAAGTCCACGACAGAGGCCTCGTGCACTTGTCGATTTTACAGTGGGACGACCCTGAGCCCTCGCGAACTTATCGGGAACGTGCCTCAAAGTCTGCGAGGGCGGACTTGGAGATTGGGCCGACGCCAATTTTGCCACTGACAACTTCCTGCCTTGGTCATATTGAACACACCCTACATCGGGCGCGACAAAGTCAATTTTGCCACTTCCTGTCAATGTCAAAGGCTTGTACGTCAGTAACCATAGGGCCCACCCTGTGCTAGAACAGTGAGAGATCGCCTTTACTAGTTGCAGAAATATTGACCTGAAGAGCTCTCTATAAAAATATTATGAGCTTTTCCCGTTGAGTCCAGGGAAAGTGTGTGATGTCCCAAGTTTAGTCGACAGCCCTTTGAAGAGCAAGTATGTCAAAACAAAACATTTTTATGAGACTGTTTCGGGGGCTCTGCAAATGCACACAGTGGGCTTAGAGAACATGTAGTTGCCAGCTTCAAGAAAGCAAAAGGGCTTACACACGGCAGCCGGGAATAAAACCACATGTTTCATCGGATGGACACTGAGGCTCGAGATGGACAGAATAGGAGCTGCAGGCAATATCAAAAACCTGGGCCTTTCGACTCGTAAGCAGCCCATTCTTTATTCTTTAGGTAATTATTATTTTAGAGGAATCAAGTGTTAAGACTCGAATTTGAAATGTGAAAACACAATCAAACGTCTGCTGTACAATAACGGCAGCCATTTAAACGGGCAAAAGTGTTTAAGAAAGAATGTCCTCTAGTTAGTCTTGACATTGATTGATCACTGACTTGTGCTCCGGCTACTGAGGGGGGTGGTCTGGAGTCAATTTTCATGCATTGTGCTCCTTTCACTCAAAGAAAAAGGGCAGAGAGAGAGAGCGAGAAATAGAGAGAGACAGAGGGAGAGAGAGAAAAGGGGATGCTGTTTACAATGTTATCAGTTACCTGAATGTATCTGGTTTTGATACATTCATGCCAATAAAGCATTTAGAATTTAATATAATTGAAAATAGAGAGGGGAGAGAGAGAGAGAGAAAGAAAAAGAGAGGGGGAGAGAGAGAGAGAAGAGAGAGAACCTCATCCACAACATTGAGCTGAAATCACTGTATCACTGCTGAAGACGTTCTTACTGGAGCCGCTGTTTGAGTGGGAGGTTTACAGACTAGAAGAGCCTGTTAAATGGTGACAGAACACCCCCCCCCTTCCCCCCAAATTGCATGCCAAGCAGGGCGGCTCCGGGCCCCGCCCGCTGTGATAAGCCGGGGCTAAGGGTGGGGGACAGATGGGGACAGGCGTCCTGGTGCACCTTGGGAATGGGCGGAGGAGGACGTTCATGGGCAGGGCGCGGCAGAGGAGTCGTAGGCGGTAAGCCGACATTGTGTCACCGTGACCGGCTGACCCTCGGCCGCCCTCTCGACCTCCCGACGGCATCTCCGCAGACAGACCCGCCAGTCCTCTCCCAACCGCTGGAATGCCAACAAACAGACAGAGCGGGCCAACATCAACACTGCGTCGCCGGCCAGCCTCTAACAGGCCTGGACTGGGTGGGGTGAGGTGGGGGCGGGGGGGGTTTATGGAGTCAACAATGGCTACACCCGCAGAGGGAAAGGAGCATTCTGTCGACCAAGAGGAAATGATTCTGCCATTTAAATCCATATGGATGAGATCCAAGGGTTAGGCGTTAGCCGCATGCAAAGGCTATGGACCTCATGCTACAAAATCCACTCCTTCGACCTGTACACAAGGCTTTTCTCCGACATCGCAAAGGATGTGTTGAACAAAGACAGTGGCGTCCCATCACAGATACATTTTTGGGTGATTGTGATGTCATTTCCTGTGGGCCGCCTGGTGATCCACTGGCTTAGAGGATCGCCGGACCTTAAGCCGATTGTTTCTTCAGCGGGCTCCTGTTCACTTGCATGATAGCAGCTTGTGGCACAGTATGAATGTGACACAGCCAGTAACAGACAAAGATGGCGGCGTCCTTTAACACACACCTACCATATTTACGCATGCGCGATGCCAATGAAAATTATTGCTGTCGCCTTGCTCAAAGGACCTATCACGTGCAAAACCTTTTAGCACATGCAAAACCAATAACATGACCAATGATTGGTCATGGTATTTGTTTTGCACCAATCATTGGTTGTGTTGCTAGTTTTGAGTGACCCAGAGTCATATAGAGAGCCTATAGTGTATCCCCGCGTGCCTTCTGCCCTGTCTGTCAAACTGTCACCTTTTACATGTTCTCTCGTGAGCAGACGGTACACATTTTCAGCTCCAAAGTGTGCATTTGTTTTTTCCAACCAGTACTTTCCACGTATTAAAGAGACAAGGAGAAGATGTCTGAAAGTATTCCAGGACAGACCAATACTGATGTTTGAACGAGGAAGAACACAAACGTTCTCAATGATATGTTATAGTTGCCTTAGTCTGTTCTCACAAGGTGTGTTTGCTCAAATTTGTTAGCAGGATTTTATAGATGGGTAAACAAAGCTACCTGAATTGGATGTAGTTACGAGAAAAATGATTAAATAAACACAAAGATATCATGACGTAATTTGGACACACAATTAAGATCCTATGGTTACTGGTTCCACACCTTATTGATGTGAAACCTCATGTCCACGTCTGTTGTGGTTAAAATTCAGAAAGTGTATCAGACAAGCATTATTCTACACATGCAATCAGTATAGTCATGATAGTCAGTCTGCCTCTGTCTTTGCCTTGCTGAGAACGATCACTAGGGCACCTAAGAAAATGTGTGTGTGTGTGTGTCTGTGTGTTTGTGTAGAATGTTTTGTGTCGTAGAAGCACCCTGAAAAATATGTGCATTTGGTGTGATGTTGTGTGCAGCACAGTCCGTGAACGCCCACACCCTGTGGAATGCGTGTGGACATGTGTGTGTGTGTGTGTGTATAGCTGTGTGTGTTTGTTTGTGCGTACGTGTGTGTGCATGTGTGTGTGTGAGTGGATGGACGGTTCTTCATCCTGGTGTACTGGCAGATTGGGACACGATGGGATGCCGCCGCTCTGGCCAAGAGGATCAGCCCCTGATATCTGAGCTTTCTGACTGCAGCCGTCCTCCCCCACACACCCCACCCCCACCCCCCCCCCAAAAAAAAACCCCAACCACAACCCCCCCCGGCCACCGCCCCCACACTTGGCTCATGACGGGACACACTGGAAAAGTGCCCTCTCCCCCGGCCCTGGTTGGTGAGCTTCGCCGATCCGGAAGGACCCGGGGGTGTGGTGACATGACGCTGCAGGGTTTCAGGAATCCGAGTGGGATCCAGCTTTCGGGAGAGAGAGAGAGGAGCTGCAGCTATAGCAGCGGCCAGAAGGTCGCTGAACAATAACACGAGGCTTTGCTCTCTCTAATTCTGTCAGAATGTATCATTACACTGTGCTCTTACTGGAGAGAACATGGCGTCTATTCCTCAGTTTTATGGGGACACCTTCCAGGGCTTAATTGCAGACATGTTAAGGTTGAGAGACAAACTTGTGATCAAAAAGCGCCAAAAGTACAAAATTGCGAACGGATATTTTATAAAACTCCTGCAATTCAAGATTTTTATTGCAGTTAAGAGTGTGGTGCTTATGTATTTGTGACGTTGCACATCGTCAACTGGATTGACAACCCTTTGAATTCAAAATTCCAGTTTTTTAATTTATATTTGTCACTGCGCTTGGCATTATATATCTGGAATAGTTATAGGTATAGGCAAGGTGTGGTAATGGTAGTCCTCATATGTCAGCTATATATTATGAGTAATTTGATTAGGAAACATGTAATAATGTATAAATAAGGTAATGGACAGGTAGTTGGTAGACTTTTTGTTTGTTTTTTCATGAACAATTTTTATCAGGTTTTTTTTTTAATGCAGAAAACCAATGGTGCTCTATGATTTATTTAATGTCATATTTGTAATACAGAACATTATGTCATACAAACCCCATAAACTGACACCGACACAAATTGGCATGGCTGTTTTCCTTGCATTTGCTAAAACTGGTCTTAAGGCAGCGCTGTAATTCTGCTCTTCGACTTGAAAATGCAGGAGCTGGTTTTGCTGCAACTAAGAAAATCTCCTATATTTCAGATTTCTCCCAGTAATCGTCTAGAACAGACAAGCCATTATATCCCATCATACCCAAAAACCCCTGTTTCGGGAGATACTTTTGTAGCCATGCAAACAGAGTCAAATTCGACTTGACAACAGGACAAAAAAGTCATCCGTGTGCCTGGGATTGTCTTGGCAGCTCTGAATCTACCTCTGAATGCTCCTCTTTGCACACTTTCTCTTTTTGCTCGATGGGATCTGGAGATTCTGCAGTGAGATACGAGCATCTGCTGGATTTCTAAAGCCCAGGCCCAAAATGGTGACATTTGGCTCTTCCTCAACATGGCTTTCAGAAAGTCCAGTTTATTCTTCTTCTCCACTGCATCAGTTTTAGAATTCTTTCTAAGACAAGTTTCATAAATAATATTCCCAGGTACTAAAAAATGTTATTTTCCTTGCACGTTTCTGTCTTTACTTTAGCCTGAACTGTGAGTTTGAAGACTGCTGAGCGAGGTAGCTACAAGGAACACACAAATATGGTTCACTGTGGTGAACTTTCTTCTCAGTGTAATTGGCCTATAGAGGCAGGAAACTTAGATACTTAGATACTTTATTATTAGTGCCACGCAACAGTGTTTGATAACCTAATAAAACAACAATGGTACACTCATTTGGTTGCATGCTACACAACCCAGTGAAAATTTAAAAGTCGAAAAGAAGGTACAAAAGCCGTCTAGGCGTTCAGGTGAAACAGTGGCTGCATTTGGTTGAAAAGTTAAAGTTTTCTAGCAGACTAGGGTGTAGCCATGGCATGGCTCCCACGCTATATCCGGGTGAAACCTGAACTATATTGGCGTTAAACTATTTATGTCAAAATGTCTCCCCACCTATATTTGCGACCCCCTAGACATCTAGATTCTGGCTTTTGCCCACTGTGAAGCCAGCGATATTCACACGGCTACGTCCTGGTCTTTCACTGTATTGTGAATCTTCACACCCTAGAGACTAAATCTCACTCCCCGTTGTATATCTGCTGTGACCGTGAAAGGGTGAGGGAGAGAGGCTAGCGGTTTTGCAGAATAAAGTGTGAGCTCTGGAGAATAGAGGAGCAGCCATTGATACCATAGCATGGGGCAGATAGAAGGGTGGTCAGGGCCATTGATACCATAGCATGGGGCAGATAGACGGGTGGTCAGGGACCTGGTCTTGTAACCAGAGGTGGACAATCCAGCTTCAGAAAGTTAAAACCATCCCGTGTATTTTGTTACAATCACCTGGATTCGATAATTAGCATAATTATTCAGCACAGAGATATAGAACTAATCGGTGAAATCAGCTGGCTCATGGGTGGAAGAAACACATGGCAGAACCTTTACTTTCTGACCCCTGGATTTGTCCACCTCTGCTTGTAACGCCAAGATCGTAGGTTTGATTCCCTGCAAAGGCCTTAGCTGTTGAGGCCTACCCTTGAACAAGGCACTTCACCTGAATTGCTTCAGTAAATATTGAGCTGTCTAAATGGGTTGCATTTGAAGAATGCAAACCGAGTATGTTGTTCTTGATAAGAGTGCCTGCTAAATTCCTCAAATGTAAATGACGTCGCTATAGCTACCTATGAAACAAACAAGCTGTTTTGTTTCAAGTACATTGGCTTCTGAGTGTGACACAGAGCTGCTGGACTTTGGGTCACATTGAAATCTGATGCAAATAAAAGCAGCTTTGGTACAGCAAATATCTCATTACTGCTTATAAACAAAGAAACTAAATATCTGGTTCACAAGGTCGATCCTTTGCTAGTTTGCCAATTAATGTCAAATCAGATGGGTCAACGGGACCCTGCCTAGCTCCCGTTAAGCAGGGATTAAGTTGTTGCGATTAATTCATCCGCAAAAACATTATTTATGTTTCTGATGTCAACTTGCTTCCGGTCTGACTTTTTAAAAAGCCTCCTCTTGTTGTAGGCCCATCTCTAGAGCGAGCTGAGATCCACGGCTAATTAGCACGTGCACACGTGCAGCCACCAAATTAAATGAATAAAGCTGACCTTGTACTGACGCAAGACATCCCCATAAATGCAGCAGTGTATGTAGGTCCAGCCTATGTTTCTCACAGAGCAAGAACCTCATAAAACTCTCCTGCCATGAATGTTAGGATGAAATTAAACCCAGGAGAAGTGTTTGGTTGACCAGCACACAAGCCATCTTGTAACTTTCCACCCGCCCGGAGATTGAGGGTGCGTCCCAATATTCTTCACTCCTCACCTCCTTTCCTCCACTCGTCTCCTACCCGGAAGTATACAAAACAGCCTGTACGTTTCAAGTACAAGTAGTTGCATGTAAAGAATACAATGTACCTGACATTGCGGTTCGTGTCGAGACATTAATTAACATGTAACAATTCATATGTAATAAATATGCAATCAGCAGCATTAGATTAGGACACACAGATCGGTTTCCGGGGCACGGAGGAGAGGAGGTGGTAGTGGAGGAAAGGAGGATGCATTTTTCGAGTATCGGGACGCACCCCGAAGCATGGACTTGAATGGCCTCCTGGGAAAACCAGGGTGCAGATGGGAATGTCACTGATGGGACAAGAGAGGGGTCTTCCCTCGGGATTTAAGGACATGTTTTTTAAAAACAGAACTTTTTTGTGCCCAAACAAGCTCACAGCAGAGAAAGTCAATAAAAAGGTAATAAAGTAAGATATTAGGAGTAAAAACTTTTTTTTTTCAAAGTCAAAATCAAAAAAAAAAATTTTTTTTATCTCTTGACATCTTAATCAGCATCTGCGCCCCCATGGCATCCCCCACCCCATGTAGGCCGCCGTGAGTAGCCGCCGCGTGAGTAGCCGTGTACCGTGTAGTACCCGTTGTAGTGTGAGTAGGCTGTTTGTAGCCGTGTAGCCGTGTTGTTACTGTGTTGAGTAGTGTGTGTGAGTAGTAGTAGCCATGCTGCCTGTGCTGAGTAGCCATGGTAGGAGTAGTAGCCGTGTCGGCTGTGAGTAGCCGTGTAGGCTGCCTGTGAGTAGCCGTGTAGGCCGTGAGTAGCCGTGTAGGCCGTGAGTAGCCGTGTAGGCCGTGAGTAGCCGTGTAGGCTGTGAGTAGTCTGTTGACCTTCCTGGTTACAAAAAGTAAAGGTAATAAAAGCCTTGAGCTGTGCTCATTAAAACTGCACATCCAGCTTTTCTTCTGGAGCTCATTTTCAAGTGCTTAATTTCCCTCCAAAAACGTTGTGACTGCAGGCTCCAATTATATACACACTATACTTGTAAATTAAACAGCTGAGATATTTCATATGTTTTATTATTATTAATTTATTACATTTACGAATATTATTGTTCAAGGCACTCTACCTCTTCAGGACAAGGTAAGCTTTCTATCTTCACATGTCTTCACAATTAATACAGTTGCGGTCTTACAATGTAAAATCCATAATCTTTCAAAACCCCCCCTCCTGTCAAAGTGGTAAAAGCTGCTTTCTCTTGAGGTGAGAGACTTACTGATAGTGTTGATTGAGAGCGTTGTGTTGACAACATTTTGATCTTGACAAATGAAATTTCAAACGGGACAAGCCGTTTTGCAGGGATAGTATTCACGGTAATTTATTTCAGAAACTTTCAGGCCTGATTTACATACAGACAGCTGGGCAGAGGTGGAAAGTCCTCCCCAGTATTTTGTTCCAATCACCTGGATTTGCTAATTAGCATAATTCTTCAGTCAGGAGGTAGACATAATTAGTGAAATCGGCTGGCTGAGTTCAGGGTTGGAAGAAACACACGGCAGGACTTTCTAACCCTGCTGCTGCAGAAGTTAACTGGATTTGTACACCTATGATCTATGAATCCTCTCACAGATTCTCCTAAAAGCTGGTTTGTGTCCATTTCTATAAAATTATATCAAAACTCAAAATATATATATATACGACAAAAATACAAGCAACCCAACACATTGTAAAAGCACAAACTCATGTTAACAAAATAAACAGAACCCTAATGCAGTATAATAACACCATACAAAATCACATGGTTTCCAAGTGAACCACAATCATTTCAATATAACTTGCAGCAACAATGCTGTTTGTGGCAATAGAACAATAAAAAGACAGTAAAATTTGAATTCAAATGAACAGCACCCAGTGTTTTCCCTCTGCCTGTCTACACAATGAGAGATGAGACATTTAACACCATTGTGTTTTTGTTTTTTTGGATTAGCAGTCATCAACAGTGAACAATGAGGGAAGGGGCTTCTTACCAAGCATCAAAGATAATGCTTAAAATTTTAATTTTGCTTCCATCTCCCCAGTGCTCTCAAAAATCTACTTTTTTTTTTGTTCCAGCAGGTGGTGCATTGATCGTTTCCACAGTAGCGACAGCAGCATACACAACATCATATTGTATGATATGAAATACGAAAAATTACCAACACCTGACGCGTCTGGGTTTTTATTTCCCCAAGCGTTAGCTGAAACGCGCCGGTAGCACTCGAGGAGCCTGTTCGCGTGCCGCTAACGGTCGTCCACATCCAGTCCCTGGGCCACGCCCCCTGTCCCGTTGGCTGGTTCGCGGGACACGTTCGCAGAGCGCGTGGGTCCGTGCGCTTTCACACGGGCTCGGTGGGGTCTCCGGCACCAGCAAAACACACGAACAGATGGGCCAGTCCCCTCCCCTCCCGACCTGAGCTCTGAGCAGCCCGCTGCCAAATTCGGCATCTGTTAACTGCACAGCCGAAAAAAGAAAGAAAAGACGTCACAGAAATAGAGATCGTCGCGAAATGCCCGTTTGAGAGATTGTTGGGTTTTTTTTTGTCAATGTGGAGCAAAAATACAAGAATGCTTGGTTTTTAATGGCTGTAGTTTAACTGCATGCCATGACTACACTCTCAAACATTCACTCTCAAACGTATATTTAACAAAGATGCTATGAAGAGGACAGTCATTTCCAACAAAACACTACATTTCGATAATCATGTGTACATAGGCTGTCTAAACCCTGGTGTTCAAAGGTACAATCACTGGCAGCTCTCCATTCATGCACCACAGTGCGCCACATAATGGTAGGTTCGGGTACACTCCTGATCTGAGGTATCTATGATGATTTCAAACAAGGTTCAATATCCCTTTAAAATCCTCCAAATAAGAAAATATGACTAGAAAGTGCAGTAGCAAGGGAGTCTCTTATGCGAACAGTGCAAATTCTGCCAGCCAGCATCAACCTAATGAGCATCTTTACATGGCCGAACCTTGACCTAAAGCAATTATCATGTGTGGTCATGTCTCCTTCTGTTAAAACAGTGCATTTCTAAGAGGGGAGGGAGGGGGTGAGAGGGAGGAAAAAAGGACAGAGAGGGAGAGAAAGAGAGAGGGAGAAAGAGAAAAGAGAGAGAGAAGGGTGCGTGTGTTTATGAAAGAGAGAGAAAGAAGGGGGAGAGGGGAAAGAGGGAGAGAGAGAGAAAGAGAGAGAGAGAAAGGAGGAAAGGGAGAGAGAGAGAGAGAGCAGCTTTGGCAGTGCTCTGCAGTAGTGGGCATAGGCATGTAGGGGTTAAGATGGTCACGCTGTGCTATTGGACGGTGTGTGTCGTCTGCAGGGATGAGAAGGGATCGGGCTAACAGCGGCTCAGGTGTTGGGGGAGCGTTGCGGACAGCTGGACACGCACTGCCCCTCAGCCTCGGCTCTGCCAGATGTTGGGGTAAGAACAGCCCAGCCCCCCTTGGTCACGTTGCTTCGCTACCCCACCCCCCCAATTACTGCCCCCCTCGATAGTCTCGGACATGAGCCACCAAAACGCAGCAAGGTCCCATCTGACTGTGTCACCTGGCTAAAAATCCAGAGTACGCCCATAACAATCTGTCTATCTATATATCCTTCATCCGGATACTTAAGCACATCTGTTTTTTTCCCCCACTAACATTTGTGCATATCTGAATCACCGAACAAAGAAAATCGAAGCACAATTTCCAAGCTCATACAGATTATAACATTACGGGCCACATTTATAAAGCATTTGTGTGCGTGATCCAGTCAGATGGAGCCACAGCGCAGGTTGATGATTCAGAGCACACCTATAACACTATGGTACAAATCCATCACTAGACGGACAGACAGTCTGTCTGTCTGTGTCTACTGATGGATTTGAACCCTAGTAGGATCAACAAAATCGACAGGGAGCACACAGGAAAAGTGTTGAAATAGAACTGTTTATTGAATTGCAGGTTATTGAAATATTTTTTCATATAGACCAGGAAACAGCGTGAAGTTTCAGCAACAGCCTTTCTCAAGGGAGCGCTGGTTCTAGTAATGTGGCAGCGTAGAAATCGGCAGCAATGTGACAGAAACCAGATCAAGCCGAGAGATGGGGGAATATAGTCATATTAGGACAGAGGGAGCAGGGTGGGAAACAGCACTGGATCTGATATGATGTGACTGTATTTTTGTTATAAAACCCAGCAGAAAATTGGCCTCTTGATGCACCGCCGTTCCTGTCTTCTTCTTTCGTGTATCATCAGATGGCCAACTCCGTGTCGTGCAGCCATGCCCTCGTCTCCGGTCCTAAGTTGAAGAGGCCGGCTTCTGAGGGTGGGCTGTATAGGGGGCAGCCGGTAATTATATGCTTGGCAGTCTGTTCAGACTCGCCACACTCGCATGCCGCACTGTCCGATAGGCCCCACTTCTTCATAGATGACTTGAAGCGGCCGACCCCAGTGCGTAGACGGTTCAGCAAGGTCCATAGATGGCGTGGTAGGTCTTCTCCTTTTACCCCCGCCGTTCCTGTCAAACTGACCAGACGCCAAACTCACGTGCGCAGAACACGGATACACTCAGTGGTGTCGTAGTGCCTGCACAAATGGTTGTACTCTAGAAAAGTGGGTATACTCTAATTTAGCAAATCGATCACTAATAATTGGTACATGCACCAGTGGGGAATAAGAAGTGAATATATTCTATGGCCACTGAGAGAGAAGTGATTATACTGTGTATATCCATGTACAGCCTCCACGACACTACTGGATACAGTACCATTACTGTTCTGTATATTTCTCCTCATTCTGTGTGAGGGTATTTTAAAAAGTAATTCCAGAGCTTTGTTGAATAGCGCTTAAATTGGCGATAAACCCTGTGTGTCACAGGGTGGTATATTCTCCTCTGTGTAATTGCGTTTACATCAATACCAGTTCCACTGAGGCTTTTACAGGTAAGAGAATGCTTCCAAATGTGCTTTTTGTTCAAACAGCAGAGCACATATCGCCGTAATCTCCTGGCCTTGGCTAAAGAAAACACTGTTTGTTGATGCTATAGCTGAAGGAGCTCAAACAGCACAGCAGGCCAAACATTTCGCCTGAATATAGTCGAGGGATAAGTCACGTCACCATCAGCGCCTCAAAGGCGTGGACAGAAAACAGAGAACAAGCAGTATTTGCGCTACAATCTTCCAGGCGTGAGGCACCAGATGAGCCGGTAAAAAAACGCGAAGGGAGAGATTTACCGAAATCAGAAAGCAGCGAGATTTTGTACAACAACATGTAGAAAAGCGTCCTTTCTCTGGTGGCTGGTTGTCAGTCTCGGCTTGGAGACTCTGTGTTCGGAGAGGTAAGGAGGCGTGACTGACACCAGAACACAGGGGGACGGTTAATCAGGGGGAGGGAAGCACGCGGATCTGCTTCGTTAGAGGTTATTATTCCGTCTCTCTGCCCACTTCCGCTTCGCGTGCTGCTGCCAAGCTCGCCCGTACGCGCTGTAGTCCGCCCGCGTGTAGGGGGCGCTGTAGTTTATATACGCGGGTCCTGAAAGGTAGGGGTCAGTCTGTCCCGGTAGTGCTCGTGATGTGGAAAAAACAGGCCTGCACAAGTGTATCTAACATGTGTGTGTGTGTTAGTGTATGTGTGCGCATACATGTGTGTGCGCCTGTGCATGTGTTTGAGTGTGCATGTGTGTGCGCGCCTGTGTTTGTGTGCAAGTGTGTTAGCGTGTTTGAGTGTGCAAAGGTCACGCGGCCTTGCAGGCTATGCCACTGCAATATATTTTGTCTTTTTCTTCTTCTTCTTCTTCTTCTTCTTCTTTGAGAGTGAGAGAGCACAGGCACATGCTCTCCTCTAACAGTCCTTGCTTACATTTCGCTCCTCAGTCCACCAGCAGAGCTGTGCAGTCATCGCTCTGGACGACTGCACTACCTGCACAGCCTGTGCAGACAGAGGAACCCGTCTCGCCCCGTCAGACGAGCAACAATCCCAACGACTAAAACTGGGCAGAGCTACAGACCGTTGGTGTTGGCATTGGCACGGTCTCAGTTGAGCGTTCTCATAGTTCTTGCTTTGAGAACACCTGCTCCAACAGTTACTTGACTGCACACAAAGATAAATGCTTCGAGAGGTTGTATGTATGTGTCATATTGAAGAGATCTGTTATTTTTTAGAATAGGCTGATCAGAAAATTGACCAAATGGTTTTCTTCCTTCTGGTGTTTTGTGTACCCCTCTCCCAAGTGCAATACCGCCCCCCCCCCCACCAACACAATCTGGTGACATCTGCAAAAAAGGTAAACAATAAGTGTCTTTACACAGCATCTCTTAGGAGTCGCATTCAATTCCACATCACGTCAATCCCTTATTAATCCCTCTCTCGTCTGTCCGCCTCCTGAATATTTAAACATTTCCTGACAACCTTTATTTAGTTCATCACATTTTGCACCAATACATTTAAAAATAAGAACAGTGTCTACGTTTTAACACATAACATTTTTCACGAGATTGTGACGTTACCCAGGGGCCGAGGAAATGGGTTGAGGGTTTTTTTTTTAAGTCACACAAACTTTTTTGTCCATTGTTCCTTGAACTGATAACGCTTAGTGCAAAGTCATCTCTTGTAGCTGTCCTCGTAGCCACACCCTTTAATATGAATGGGATGCCTTGGGCGAACATGAGAGTAACCTGGTATCAGATGTCACTGACAGTGTATTTCTAATAAGATCACAAATATGTGATTATAATGTTCTTAACTGAACATTCTAATGCTGACGTAACAATCACAACTGGTAACTGAAAGAGTCTTAGAACACTGACTTAGAATTATAAAGAAACATTTAAAAAATAATAATAATTTTAACTGCCCAACCTCTGATCCATTAAATAGAAAGAAAACTTGCATTTAAAAAGTAATTATTTCTGATTTTGCTTTGCAATGATGAAACACATATCCTTTTAATCTCTTTCATTTAGCTACGTGGTATTTACGTCTGCAATGACTTACACAAGATTCGTTTCACTTTCGATCCTTAATGAACAATTGCATTGTGAATGCTGCGTGACATGACTGGTGAATGAACACACGGCGAACTGTTTTTTTCGAGTAGGCCTAGATGGTCTATTTGGGGAAATGTGCACGTAACTGTAAAATTCAACTCCTGCAGGCTGTGACACAGGACCTTATGGGACTGTTCTAATTCAAGTGTTTCTGTCTCAAAGCCAAGCCTGTGACAGGGAGGAGTTTAACGCATCTTAAGCCTGCGACAGGGAGGAGTTTAACGCATCTTAACCCTGTGACAGGGAGGAGTTTAACGCATCTTAACCCTGTGACAGGGAGGAGTTTAACGCATCTTAACCCTGTGACAGGGAGGAGTTTAACGCATCTTAAGCCTGCGACAGGGAGGAGTTTAACGCATCTTAACCCTGTGACAGGGAGGAGTTTAACGCATCTTAACCCTGTGACAGGGAGGAGTTTAACTCATCTTAAGCCTGTGACAGAGAGGAGTTTAACTCATCTTAAGCCTGTGACAGGGAGGAGTTTAACGCATCTTAACCCTGTGACAGGGAGGAGTTTAACTCATCTTAAGCCTGTGACAGAGAGGAGTTTAACGCATCTTAAGCCTGTGACAGAGAGGAGTTTATCTCATCTTAAGCCTGTGACAGAGAGGAGTTTAACGCATCTTAACCCTGTGACAGGGAGGAGTTTAACTCATCTTAAGCCTGTGACAGAGAGGAGTTTAACTCATCTTAAGCCTGTGACAGGGAGGAGTTTATCTCATCTTAAGCCTGTGACAGAGAGGAGTTTAACGCATCTTAACCCTGTGACAGGGAGGAGTTTAACTCATCTTAAGCCTGTGACAGAGAGGAGTTTAACTCATCTTAAGCCTGTGACAGGGAGGAGTTTATCTCATCTTAAGCCTGTGACAGAGAGGAGTTTAACTCATCTTAAGCCTGTGACAGAGAGGAGTTTAACTCATCTTAAGCCTGTGACAGGGAGGAGTTTATCTCATCTTAAGCCTGTGACAGGGAGGAGTTTAACGCATCTTAACCCTGTGACAGAGAGGAGTTTAACTCATCTTAAGCCTGTGACAGGGAGGAGTTTAACTCATCTTAAGCCTGTGACAGGGAGGAGTTTAACTCATCTTAAGCCTGTGACAGGGAGGAGTTTAACTCCTCTTAAGCCTGTGACAGAGAGGAGTTTAACTCATCTTAAGCCTGTGACAGGGAGGAGTTTAACTCATCTTAAGCCTGTGACAGGGAGGAGTTTAACTCATCTTAAGCCTGTGACAGGGAGGAGTTTAACTCATCTTAAGCCTGTGACAGGGAGGAGTTTAACGCATCTTAACCCTGTGACAGGGAGGAGTTGAACTCATCTTAAGCCTGTGACAGAGAGGAGTTTAACTCATCTTAAGCCTGTGACAGGGAGGAGTTTAACTCATCTTAAGCCTGTGACAGGGAGGAGTTTAACTCATCTTAAGCCTGTGACAGGGAGGAGTTTAACGCATCTTAAGCCTGTGACAGGGAGGAGTTTAACTCATCTTAAGCCTGTGACAGGGAGGAGTTTAACTCATCTTAAGCCTGTGACAGGGAGGAGTTTAACTCATCTTAAGCCTGTGACAGGGAGGAGTTTAACGCATCTTAACTCTGTGACAGGGAGGAGTTGAACTCATCTTAAGCCTGTGACAGGGAGGAGTTTAACTCATCTTAAGCCTGTGACAGCGAGGAGTTTAACTCAACTTAAGCCTGTGACAGGGAGGAGTTTAACTCATCTTAAGCCTGTGACAGGGAGGAGCTTAACTCATCTTAAGCCTGTGACAGGGAGGAGCTTAACTCATCTTAAGCCTGTGACAGGGAGGAGCTTAACTCATCTTAAGCCTGTGACAGGGAGGAGTTTAACTCATCTTAAGCCTGTGACAGCGAGGAGTTTAACTCAACTTAAGCCTGTGACAGGGAGGAGTTTAACTCATCTTAAGCCTGTGACAGGGAGGAGTTTATCTCATCTTAAGCCTGTGACAGGGAGGAGTTTAACTCATCTTAAGCTTGTGACAGGGAGGAGTTTAACTCATCTTAAGCCTGTGACAGGGAGGAGCTTAACTCATCTTAAGCCTGTGACAGGGAGGAGTTTAACTCATCTTAAATCATCCCTGACTTCTTGAAGAAGATTCTTGAGAAATTCAAAAGTGAGAGGGGGAGGATATTGGGAGTGGTGGGGAGGATGCAAGCAGTCCAACTAAGTGGGTGAAGATATGAAGATATGTTGGAATATTCTTCTGTAGAATACATTTTTTATTTCACCTTTATATATACAGGGCAGGTTGTTTGACATTGTTAGAATTCACACGTTCAAAAACAGTTACAATGATCAATAGCATCTAATTCCGTCAGGGGTTTTCTGTGAATTCTCCATTACTACTTCTTTTAACAAAATATCTTCCGTTTTCTAGTTTGGACTCAGAAAATGTGCCTCTTGTTCTTCGTCACTTTGCCACCCTCACCTGTGCAAGGTGCAATGCCGCTGCCACATGGAAACTTCTGACGCACATGCCGGGAAGCTAGTGACTATTTAAAGGAAAACAGGCTAAAACACTTTTGACGTTGTTAGAATTCACATTCACATCGGTGACGTAAAACACAACCCAGGTCCTATTTTCCGTTTTGTGTAGTATTTGTTTTTCGCAGCTAAAACACGAGTTCTGTTGATGGCGTGACGTCACACAGTGATATTGCCACAGCAGTGCAGTTTAATACGAGTGTCTTCAACTCACGATAAGCATCAAATATGCGTGTCAGCCCTTTAAGGACAAGTCAGGGGTTTTCCCGTGAATCCCCGCTAATTAACTTTTTGCAATGCTCCTACTGAGAGAAATCAATCATTTATCAAGAAGACACCCATTTTTTCAGTGCTAGCAGCTTCAATAGTCCAGAATGCAACAGCACGGCTTTGCTGGGGACTGGGGGCGTGGCCACGATCTCCAAATTTGCTTTTAGCCTTTTAGCTTACGCTCTCACAAAGGGGCTGGCGAACGTAGTTCCGGCTAACGTAAGAAAATGACACATGGTGCAGATCCGGCAGAAGCCTGATAGGATAGCCAAGTGAAAAATTGCGAATAGCGATACAGTAAAATATATTACACACATCAGATAATAAATCCCAGAATTAATTGTACACGGCTGCAACACGTTTACTAATGATCCAAGTGCTTTAGCCTGGAGTTTTCCTTTACCACCCTATAGGTGAAGCGTTAGCAATTCTCAGGCAGTCAATGAGAACCTAAACAGCTCCTCGAGTGTAATTGCAGTTCCTCACATCACTACTAGATGGCGATATGATAAAATCGATAAAGTCCCAACCCCCGGGACATTGTCTGTCGCAGTTCCTGTGTTCCCTTCCCTTGCCACGGGGTTCTTGGGTCTTCCTCGGAGAGAGAGAGAGAGGTCACCTTGGCATTGTAGTATATCATTTGCCATTAACAGGCAGGTCGGAGATTTTGATTCAGTCAGGCTCACGCATTGGCGGTGGCACCATACACTGCGAGCACATCTTTGTGAATACCATTTGCATGTCATTAATGTAATTTGCACTATCTATCATTGTCATTCACATTCATTATCGCGCTTATTCACGCTAACCTCCAAGTACATCCAAGTGAATACTTTCTGTCATTGTGGGAGAACACAGTTGTTCGGCACAATGTAATGAAAAGGGGTCAGAATACAATGCAACACGGGTTCATTTTGGAGCATTCAGGCCGATTCCTTTGAGCAGTTTCTCCATCTTCTGTACGAGGATCCCATTCTCAGTGCTTTTCAGTCATTATGTTATCTCCCTTAAGAGTGTGACACTGACTTTTCAAGAAACACCCAACATTATAACACACAGATAATGCCCTCTGCTTTTATTGAACATTTTATATCCTTCAGTTCAGTAAATTGCATTGTAAAATTAATAATTGAATACATTAGTTAAGACAGGAGAGAAAATTATGATATTTGGACCGTTGCACTGATGGTACACTCATGCATTCCTCCAAATTCATATGTTTATTATTATTGAGAAGAAGGGACTGCGGGAGAGATTTACCCATCAGCCTCTCTGAGCCCTGCTGGTGGCTCCAGTGTCCAGCCATGTGGAAACATGCAAACATAATGCCGGGACTGGCCAAAGCAAGGGCCAAATCGAACGTTTTACCGTCAGCTCAGCCCAGTGACTGAGCTTCCTTTCACATCAACATGTACTTTACTTATTTATTTACGCAATTGGTATACATTTATTAATTTATTATAGAGAAACAAGAAATGTATATGCACGCAGAAATAAATGAACCCATTTTGCAAGCTGGAAAGAGGCCTAGCTGCTTGATTGAGCTGCTGGTTATTAAAGGGGGTTTTATATTACAATATTCATATTTATTCATATTCATATTACAATATCACAATACAGGCATTTAGCAGACCATCTGATCTAGAGGGACTTACACAGCTTTTGCATTTTTTGCAGTGTCCATTTCTACATCTGGATATACTGAAGCAATCAAGGGTACAACGGCAGTGTCCTACCTGGGAATCGAACCTGCAACCTTTAGGTTACAAGGCCAGTTGCTTAACCATTATACTACACTGCCGCCCAGTTAAGAGGTTAAGGGGCTGGCCCTCTGCCCTGCTTACTGCCTCCTCTTCTCTCTTCATTGTGAAATACTGCTCCACTGTAGTAAGCAGCACAACAAGCTCTGATTGATTCACTGGCCAGTGGCAGGCGGCTCTGGTGCCTCCCAGCAGGACGGAGGAGCCGAGGCGGGCAGGCGCGGCACGCTAAACTCGAGCGGCTTCACTAAATGCTGAACGCGGTAAGTAACTGACAGGGCGCATATCGCTGCAGCTGCACGTCCACGGTTCCAAATTTATGAGTTCATGGCTGTGGTTCCAAGTACATCCCTGCAGCCCCCAAATGCAGGCCTGTATGGCTACGGTCCAAACTACAGGAGGTATGACTGCATAAACAGATGCTTTACTTCCTGATTAGAGGGACGGGAACCTTGCTTGGTAGGTGGGACGTCTCATCTCAGACCAGCAGGATTGGAAGGAGGGCTTTGTTACCATCCATTCCACCTTTAGTTTAAACCGGGCCAGCCAGCGAAGAATGGGATCCCCCTCTCTTCTCTAGCTAGGATCCTTCCAAGATTTCTTCCCACCGGGGAGTTTTTACCTCGTTTGCTGTTTTGGGGGTTCAGGTCTGGTTTTTGCCCAGTTTTATTTTAGTTTCTTTGTACAGCATCTTTGTGACAGTTTTCCGGAAAAAAGCGCTATACAAATAAAATTTTATTGAATTGAACGGAGGCCAGGGAGTGTATTTTAACACACCTCCAGGCAGGCTCAAAAGGGCCAGGGGGGCGTGTCGTAAACTGAGGAGAACCGGGCCCCTTCACTCCTCACAACAAACGAGATGAGTGCATGCATGAGGGCGGGTCCACACCTCCAGTTCCACTGTACATACAGCACCAATGTATTACAGTAGGTGTAATACCTAATACAGTACAATGCCTGTGAAATACAGTACATCTGTAGTGTTCATTGCCCGGCCTGTGTAGATTCCTGGTACGGCGCTATACTACTGTACTGCGCAAACGGGCGACCGCAACTGATCTAGAATGCTGTTGCATGTTCGGTCTTCAACCTGCCTAAGTTCACACATGTCACGCGACTTTTTAACACCCTTCACCCGTCTGGCGGTGTGCACGGCAAACATTCAGCGAACCGGCTTTGAGGTGCCGAGCGGGCGAGGATGACGAGCCATTCAGAGGAAGGATGAAGAAAAGGCGGGAGGGAGCGCGGCGGAAAGAGACAGGCAGCCCTGCACCTGGAGCGCCTTTCATATCGGCCGTGATCAAAGACCTCCCGACGGCGCTGTCTGACACCGTAGCTTTTACGGACGGACTCCTGTACAGTAGCATGTTGACTTGTACCTTTCTCTCTCAAACTCTCCGCACAGCGTTTCCCGCAGGGTAGAGGAGGGCCAGATAATGGTGAGGCTGTTTAAATAGCAAAAACCGCCTTTCCTCCAGCTATTGAGCCCACTAAACAGCACCTCTCCCCTCCCCCCTTTCAGTGTCTCAGTGTGTTGCGTGAGGTAAAAGGAGTCTGAATGTGTGCTGAATAATGGCACCTCTACTGAATGCCAATAGGCTGAGAGCCTCTCGTCCTGTGCGGGCCTGCTGGAAGGGAAGAATTTGAAATTCAACGGTTTAATTAATATGGGTTGTGTGATTACAGGTGAGGGTGATGGGGGGGGGGGGGCTCATAGCTGCTCTAGGAGGTGAGTGGAATTAATGAGGAGAAGGAGGATATTGCTTGGTTCAATGGAACAGACATTTACGACTGTGATCAAACCTTGATTTCACAGATAAACGCCTGTATTCAATCAACATTTGTCCTTAACTTTAACTAGCAGGCAAACAAGCGTTACACCATTTCATTACAAATTCTGTGTGATTACTTGACAAACTGTGTTTGTAAAGAAAATAAAATCACTCCTTTTAACTGACACCTGAAAGCCAAACAGAAGAGCTCGCCAAACTCCCCAGGAACTCCTCACCTCTCACACTTTTAAGTAGCAACAGGAACTCCTTATCAGGATGAGGAAGAAGTGCCTGGTCTCAAAAGTGATAAATTGTCTCTGAGAATGGTCTCCTGATATATCTGCTCTCCAGTTAGGAAGAAAGATGAAGCGTCATTACTAATGTCATTTATACGGCAGCCCTGATACATCCCTCGTGACATTGCAGGAGGGATTCGATATTTTATTTATATGTAATTTTGCTTATGGATATGTACAGACAGGCTTTTAATAGGTTACATGGGTAGGCATGTAGGTGTCTTGCACAGATATTGTTCAGGTATATGGGAGATTGCAGGTTTGAATCCAGGGTAAGGAACTTCTCCTGTTCCCTTGAGCACAGCACAAGCCTGAATTGGCGGTGCAAATGGATGATATGTAAAATAATCTCCCCAGGCAACGGGTGTCTGCTTTTAAGACTAAACCTGCTTTACAAAAAAAAGTGAGAAAAAAAAACTACAGGGGAGTAGACCCTGTCCTGTTTGGAGCGGACCCTGTCCTGGTTGGAGCAGACCCTGTCCTGATTGGAGCGGACCCTGTCCTGGTTGGAGCGGACCCTGTCCTGATTGGAGCGGACCCTGTCCTGGTTGGAGCGGACCCTGTCCTGGTTGGAGCGGACCCTGTCCTGATTGGAGCGGACCCTGTCCTGATTGGAGCGGACCCTGTCCTGGTTGGAGCGGACCCTGTCCTGGTTGGAGCGGACCCTGTCCTGATTGGAGCGGACCCTGTCCTGGTTGGAGCGGACCCTGTCCTGGTTGGAGCGGACCCTGTCCTGATTGGAGCGGACCCTGTCCTGGTTGGAGCGGACCCTGTCCTGATTGGAGCGGACCCTGTCCTGGTTGGAGCGGACCCTGTCCTGGTTGGAGCGGACCCTGTCCTGATTGGAGCGGACCCTGTCCTGATTGGAGTGGACCCTGTCCTGGTTGGAGCGGACCCTGTCCTGGTTGGAGTGGACCCTGTCCTGGTTGGAGCGAACCCTGTCCTGATTAGAGCGGACCCTGTCCTGATTGGAGCGGACCCTGTCCTGATTTGAACGGACCCTGTCCAGGTTGGAGTGGACCCTGTCCAGATTGGAGGGGACCCTGTCCTGTACAGAAGAAAGTGCCCCTTTATGACACCTGTGTCTGGATTTATCTTTAACCAAAGAAGGGTTAACCTTTGAACCCTTAGCCGGTGCCTCGTCAGCCCGTGCTGTTCCTCGCCTCCATGCTCGCACTGACGTCACAGTTCCCCAGGCGATGGCGTGTCACCGGACCCGCTCGTCAGGTAGAGCAGGTACAGTTGCTTTTGGACACCCTCCTCGGTGGTTTGAATAATTTAGAGGGCGCGGTGCAGCGCATCGGCTTTGGAGGGAGGGAGGGGCCGGAATTTGAGACTGAGGGAAAAGCTCAGAGGCACGGCACGGAGGACGGCGCAACGCAGCGAGACTTCCTCACGTCCCCCGGGAGCCGCGGAGACAACATGGAGGGAGACATGGAAGAGGAGGACGGGGCTTTCACAGACGTCTCTCTGGCCGACGAGTCAGGTAAGGGTGCGCCCTGGAAATGGTGTGCGCTGCCGAGCCAAAATAAACGCGATACGGGAGGGGCTGAGTTCAAAGGTGGTTCCTGGACACAAACAAGGTCTCGAATCATAAATGTTCCGAAGGGAGAACAGAAACTGCAGGACGGGTTTTTATTGCAGGAGAGACGACACTGCCTGGCCAAAAATAAAGTCGCCGTTGCACCCGTCATGCATAGTGCCCACTGTGTGATCTGGGATTGCTTCAATTGGTCAGGTCCAGGCTCAGCAACATTATGCAGCAATAAAATTAAGTCAGCTGACTACCTGAATGTACTGAATGACCAGGTTATCCCATCAATGGGCATATTCCAGGACGACAATGCCAAGATTCATCGGGGTCAAATTGTGAAAGAGTGGTTCAGGGAGCATAAGGAATCATTTTCAAGCGTTAATTGGCCAGCAGAGTCCTGACCTTAACCCCCCTGAAAGTCTTTGGGATGTGCTGGAGAAGACTTTACAGAGTGGTTCGACTCTCCCGTCATCAATACAAGATCTCGGCCAAAAATGTATGCAACTCTGGATGGAAATAAATATTGTGACATTGCATAAGGTTGTCGAAACAATGCCACGATGAATGTGTGCCGTAATCAAAGCTAAAGGCGGTCCAACGAAATATTAGAGTGCGCAACTTGTTTTTTGGCCAGGCAGTGTACATACTCTTTGTTACTTCCTGATCGGGATCAGGAGATCCCAGTTCTTTTTGAATAATTTAAGTGGAAAGTTCTTTAGATTCAACCAAGGAATATATATTTCCTTGAGAGATCACAACAAATGTATTGGTTGCTCCTAGTAACACAGTTGTCTTTACCAATATTTATTTATGTTACTTTACAAACTCCAACTGCCACACTACACGCACAAGTAATTTTGTGAGTTTCGACAAATGTGCTTGTTGTAAAACAAATACTGTACTAATAGCTACTGATGGCTTCAGACGAGGGTATTTTATTGTGAGGGACGCAAAACAGCACATATGAGGTAAAATACAATTCACTTGCGATATCCATTCAGAGGGAAAAAACCAGTAGCCTATAATGTGGCTTTGGTGATGTCCTGACCATTTCCCATTGAGCTGAGGAGGCATCATATATCAGCTTAGGGGGCATCAGAACCTGTTATGTTGCATGGATGAGCCCCATGGACGAGCCCCGGGGAAGAGCCCCATGGAAGAGCCCCATGGATGAGCCCCATGGAAGAGCCCCATGGATGAGCCCCATGGACGAGCCTCACGGATGAGCCTCGTTGATTGATGAGCCTGTGGATGAGGCCTCACGCCTCATGAGTGAGATGCGTGGATGCCATGAATGCATGGTCTGTCTGGGAATGAATCCAACTGTGCCAGCACCAGCCCAGGCCGGCCCGGCAGCGTGGCACACGGCACACTCTGATAACTCGTGATTGGGCGATTAGGCCTGCTCGCGCTATCTTTTTTCCAACTTTGGCAGACAAAGCGTCTGCCAAATAACTGTAATGTAATGTAATGTAATCCCAAAGGTGCTCCGTGGGGTTGAGGTTAGGGCTCTCTGCAAGCCAGTCAAGATCTTCCACACCAATCTCAACAAACCATTTCTGTACGGACCTCGCTTTATGCTCAGGGGCATTGTCATGCTGAAAAACTGTTGCACCGAATTGTTTAGAATGTCAATGTATGCTGTAGCATTAAGATTTGCCTTCACTGGGGGACCGCGGTGGTACAACGGTAAGAGCGCTGACTTTCAGTCAGTGCAGTTGTACTCCGAGGATCGGGGTTCGCGCCCCGGTCCTGCCATATCCGAGTGTGGCCGGTGCCCTGTGGGAGCAGCAATTGGCGGCTGCTTCCGGGTGGGGGGAGGGGCTCGGAGAGAATCGCTGCGCAAAAACGGCCCTGGGCGAGTTGGAATCACGGTCAGGAGCTCGAGGAGTCGCGCCCTGTAGAGGACGTGGCGCCCTCCTTCCTACTACCGGCTGACAGGGTTGTATAGCGGTGGTTCTCAAGCGGTTGCTACATGGGGGGAATTGAATTAGAATAGGGGTTCAATTGGCTACTAAATTGGGAGAAAAAGGGGAAAAATCAGAAACAAATTTAAAAAAAAAAAAGATTTGCCTTCACTGGAACTAAGGGGCCCGAACCACGAAAAACATCCCCAAACCAAGGGGTGTCCAAATACTTTTGGACATATAGTGTATATACAGTATATTTATTTTTTTACAGTGTATATATACTCTTTTGCAATAACGTCCTGTCAATTAACCAACCCTGCATGTGTTTGGATTGTGGGAGGAAACCGGAGTACCTGGAGGAAACCCACACGGACGCATGCCCACGTGGGATTTAAATATTTGCTATGAGGTGACAGTGCTATCCACTGCACTACAATACCACCCCATAGTGGATCCACTGCACTACAATACCACCCCATAGTGGATCCACTGCACTACAATACCACCCCATAGTGGATCCACTGCACTACAATACCACCCCATAGTGGATCCACTGCACTACAATACCACCCCATAGTGGATCCACTGCACTACAATACCACCCCATAGTGGATATATAAACTTGGGGGGTCCAAATTGGGGGGAAAAACTCGACGTGCAGCGAGCAGTGCGTTGTATGAGCTGAGCTGGCAGCCTGCATGTCTGCCAATGCGCCTCTCGATCGGGCTGCACTTCCTCCACAATCCGCAACCTGCAGCCTGCGATGATTCACCCTCCAAATGGAAGCCACCGCCGTGTCTGGCGGAACGCGCGGCTGCCCAGCGATGCGCCGCCATTCCCTCAAAACGCCGTCCTGACATAATGACATTCTCTCCAATTGCAAAAATAAGGCCTCCCTCGGGCCGAGCTAAATTGTAATTGGAAAAAGACAGCGTGAGGCGGAATGTGATCCATTGTGGCTCTCATTAGAGGCTCGGAGAGGGTGGATTAACGGCTAATATCATAAGTGGCGTGTCTGCAGAGAGGAGCGGGCTCTTCGAGTGCCGAGGTAAAGGGCGTACGCTGCCCGACCGCGCGCAGGGAGAGACGGCAGGGTTTGCTAACGACAAGCATGTCTCTTTAGAAAATGCGGCAAATTCCTGCACATGCAAGAGAATGCATTTCCACTCTATTAGGGAATAGCTCGGCGCATGTACCTTCCATCATGGTTTGGCAACCCCACTATAATTGTACTGGTTAATGCTCATTTATTTGCACAATGCTTTTATTCAAGCGCACATCTTGCACAAGGTACACAGTAAAATAATCAGTGTTAAATAAACTCTTGACACTTGATCCCTCTTGGACTCATAAAGTGTGTTAGAGTTAAATCAAGACTAAAGATTTCACTGTGTAGGTGCATTTCAGCTCCTGAATGGACTGCATTTCGGACAATATCAATATTCTGCATTGTTGACAGGATATCTTCTGTTTGGGTGTGACGTAATAATAAGAGAAAAAAATTACAAAAGGATATAAAACAAAGTTGTTGAATTCTATCTGTTTTTGACACTGAACACCGTCTCATATACAGGTCATAAAATTTTATAATTAAATTGTATCAAGGGCTCTAATTGGTCCAAATATCATACCATAGTCATCACTGTAAAATGCTGTTCTTTTTAAGATGTGCTATATGTGGTTGGTCTAGGAAGTCGAGGAGCTCGTACACATGAGCAATTTCCACAAATCCAATGAGCAGGAGCATAATGGCCTTAAAACAGTATTAAATATGATGGTGAACACCAGGAATCACTGGACAATGTGGCAGCCTGGAACCGGCGCCTCTTTTGTTGCTGTAACTTCCTTTTGAGTTCCAATTTATATTCAATGCATTATTAATTTTATGCAAACTTAAGGTTATGTATAATATAATACATTTAATATAAGCCCCTAGGTTTGTCACCTCACCTGCTTGTTACTCTTCAGAACTTTGTCTTATTATTATTATTCTTATTATTGACACTGCCTGTTTTACCCGTTTACCAGGTAAAAAAGAAAACTTCTTGATCTGACAAAGTGGCCCAGAGTTACTCTGGTGCCACCTAGGAATCCGCTGCCATTCCACTGTGCTGAGGAGTCTTCCCTCTAAAGGTCAAAGTTCGTTCTCTCCAAAAAAAAAAAAAAAAAAAAAAAAAAACCCTGGCCGTCCCCTGTCCCCTGTCCCCTGTCCCCTCACAGCAGGGTGTGAAAAAAATCCCGCAAAACTCTTTCCAAACTAGTGAGGAAGTCGTTTTTTATTTTTATTGAGAATATCAATCAGTTAACATATGACGATTGTTACAAAGTGTAGATTATGAATGAAGATGGAATTAACAAAAATAAAAAAGAGTATTTTGTAATATGAACCTATCTTATACCGTAGATATACATATACGCTCTATGTCTTTTATGCTTTTACTTCCAGGTTACTTACTGAAATTGTCGGATGAGTGCACCATTCTGTAGATGAGTGTGCTCCTGAATTCCCTCAACAAAACCCCGGAAATAAGGGGTTCATCCTGGTATTTTAAGTGCCCCCATTTGTGAAAAAAAGCCACCCACTGAAAAGCTTTTTGATGAAGTGGACTCAAATAAGCAGCCTCAAAAGGGTGTATGGGTTGTATTCGGACACGACCCCTGTGTTGACTTATTCTCCTCTCATCTGTGCTGCACTCCTTGTGTTCAGTCTCAGCCTGTGTTTACAGCTCATATTCAGGAACGTGAACAATAAAGTCAGTGTTTTTTCCCCCCCAAAACTCGGGTAATAGTACCATCTGATGTGCATGTTTAAAGAAAAAGATGATAGATTCTCAATCAAATCGGTATATTAAGGGTTACATGTCTCGTTAGAAGAAAAAAAACATTGTGGTGCATTCAGTGGTTTGAGCTTTAGACTAACAAGCCTGTTGTACCCTCGAGCGAGGTACTAAACCTTAAATGCCCCATGCCACAGGAATTCTGTAAATGGAGATCCGTTACAGGCACAAACACTGTCGCCACGGAACGTTTGCGTGGACTAGTGGCTGGCAGTGTAAATGTGTAATAAAGCTAAAATGACAATAAATATGATAGGGGCCAATATAAATAGAAGCAACTTTCGCTAATATTGGCAAATGGGGGCCTCACCAGTTAAAAAGGGTAAGGGGGGGGGGGGGTGTGTAAATGAGTCACTACCGCGTACTGCTTCCCACACAATGAGAATTAATGAGATGGGCCAAAGACACCCCGGAGGCAGAGGGTCCACACACACGGATCAGACATTAGTGCAGAATCTCTTCCTACACTGTTAAGGAGGTCCTGAGTCAGCCTGTAGCTCTGCTCTGCAGGCTTTCTACGTGCCCACAATTAAACACGCTCATTTGGAATATGTTACGCAATCAACCATTCTTTTTTTCCGCGATTAGCGCCCCGGCTTCCTGCGTTTACACAGCGACGAACGGCGGCGATCACCTGCGCTCGTGCCAGCCCGGGCAAACTCGGTGCCGCTCCGCCTGGCTTAGATATCCTCGGCGTTTGTACAGAGCTCTCCTGGGCGGTGTGTCTGATAGCCTGCAGGATTTTCCAGGCTTACTCCGGGCAAACAACCGACGGTGCCAGACTCTTTCCTATTTTAGTCATTCTTAATTTTTTTTGTATCCCGTACTGCAAACAGACAACGGCGCATCCGAGCCAGTCAGAAGAGCTAGGAAGTGTTTGGGCTACGTTCCACATCGTGCGGTCTTGTGGTTATTGACCTGACTGTCAAATATGGGTCTTAGAGAGCCCAGAGTTTTAGCGCTGGCCTGAAACTGGCTTTGAACATGGAGGCGTTGGACATGGAAGACAGAGGGAACTAATCTAATTTGCGCCCACCAGATACCTAGCCAATGCTAGTGAACAATTCAGCAGTACTCCGTGGGTAAACAACCAATCTCTGGAATCGCTTGGCCTGCATTCTGCTCAGTGGCACAAATGAAACCATTAGGTAGTCTGTGTTCTGTCTAAATTGTTCATGAGGTTATCATGAACAACTGTCTGTCCATGTAATTAGAATTTGAAATTAATGTTCAATAGAAAACTCAGTAAGTCATTGAAAAGGGCCCAAAAGGAAAGAGTATTGTTCAGGAAAACTACAACTAGACCACAATGGGACTTAATAAGGTTGATCTATTCATGGTAAATATTCAATCAAGCTCTTTACTCGAGTTCTACATTGTCATAGTATGTATCCTGTGCTGTCCACTCTTTTCAATGGGGTCTAATGAATTCCTAAGATTGTCCTGGTCTGAAAACAGACGTGGCCTTTGGAGTGCATGCAACGGTCATTTCAATTTTCTCCATTTACTCTGACATGAAATCAAATCTGGATTCGCAATAATCGCATTCAAGTCTCTGTTCGACGTAGATTAAATACCTCCAGATTAGTCTAGATGGAAATGCCGTTTCAGGAAATTTAGACGGCCGCACGTGTAAAGCACGTCGGTAGGGTCGGTACTGAAAAGCAGCAACGCCCTTTCATATTTCACCGCACATCAATTTGCCCCTCGTAAGATTGAAGCAGACAGCAGAACAATAAATCAGGACTAGCCTACTGCTCCGTGGCTACCACCCACCAGGAGGAGCTCAGCTAACAACAGTTGCTCCCGTAACTACATTCCCCTTGACAGAATATTGTAGGCACTGCTGTCACTTTCTGAAGGAAGCTATAATTTATTTATTTATCACTTAATTGAACCTTTATTTGATTAAAGTTATACCAAGTTACTAACAATAGTGAACGGGTGCGAGATTTTGCAAGCAGAAAACTGCGGCAAGTTGCCATGGGTAAAAATGTTTCTTGGCGACGTTTGGTGTGCACAACTGTAGCTACTGATCTAATCACTCTGGAGATTATCAGACATACTGTGTTGGCATAGGCCTATTACAGATTTTGATTTAATCTTCCCTTACCACCTCCATAAAAAAAATTGGTTTCAGCCCTTCGATGTTCCAGGGTAGAAAAGGGCAGTCTGTCTGCTCTTCGGCTATTTCTTACCAACGCGTGGGGGCGAGAAAAAGCACTCGGGTCGCACGGAGCTCCAGAATATACAGAAACGTTATAAAGTGCGACCAGGCGTGTGTAGCCTACCACGTGGGTGTGTGTGTGTGGTACAGAGAGACGCGAACCTTAAGAACCGCTGACAGAACAGAGGGAACCGTACGAAAAAGAAAACTTTATACAGATCAATAAATAGTTAGATTAAAACGTAGTGATAATAGAAGCTTAGCAGACGCTGAAGCTTTGCTCTTGCCTGGTACTGTTGTGCAGATGTCTTTGATATTATGTGTTGCTCCGTAAGCCACTCCAGTGAGACTCAATATGTACTTTCACGCGCTGTTCCCCCTTGCTGAACTGTAGCGTTCCTTTCTACTGTTTAATATGATTAACTATAGGCTCCGTTTTATCTTCAGAATATTTATTTCATTGAGAATTGTAGTTGCAGGGCTCTGCGTGAACAGAATTTCCTTCCTCTGCCTCCGAGACATTGCGATCGATTGTATAACGAGAAAGGGCATGCTCAATGTTATAGGTAAAAGAACAGCACGTAAAAATGGTGTTTATCTTTGCGAGAAGTTAATGTGTGCTTTGTCGCCCTCTGTTTGTAAATTGATATTGCAGCAAAAGACTGAAGTGATATAATTGAAATACATTTTAGGCCAAAATGTACCCTAATTTGGGGACATTTGCAATAAACTTTTTAAAAAACCATGAAAGAGCATAATAGCCTATGTTTCTGAACATGACACTTATCCTCATAAGTTAGCCCACATAAATACAATAAAACGTCAACACAAAATGAATAAGCTAAAGGTATGATTAAATTAATTTGTTATATTCTGTATATACTACTGGATAGTTAAATAATTAAACCTGAAATTGATCAGCATTTTGGGTGCCTGTCATTTAATTGAGCTAGATCCTTTAGTAGGAACTTTTAAGAGAGACCATGTTGCTTTGGGGAGCAAATACAGCACTGCACCAGAGCATTCACAAGGCTACCTCTCATTTATGTATTTCCAAAGACAAAAAAAAAGCGCTCAAATGTGGATTAAGGAAACATTATTGGAGCCCTTGTGTGTTCAGCGTCAGAAGCTTTGAGAGAAAAGAACATTCCACAAATCCTTATAAGAAATGTGGATAATATCAGCTTCCTCTTGATTGAAACAACCCTATTTTCCACTGTCCCTCAACAGGCATAGTGAAATACTACCCACTAATTGACTGGATGCTATTATCCAGCACAGCGTTTTACTTGCCAGCACGACAGTGGGCCCTGCTGTTGGTGGAATGGAGCTTGGTGAATCCTTGGGGCTCGGGTCCGCCGCTGCTGCAGTCTGCTCGCACCAAGTACAGCATATGGGATCCTCAAAACGGCATAACGGCACTGCCGTAGCCGTGTGCTAAGCCTTCCGCATCAGTTAATCTGGTGCCACCAACTGCTGCTGAAATATGTTTTGCCAGGGGAGTGGAGCCCGGCATCTGTCCAGCGCTGCGTTTACAGTGCGTTGGTTGCGAGCCTCGGCTGCCCGCGACATCCGCTGCAGGACGCAGCGGCGGGCCCTTCGCGCGCACTGCACGTGTCGTGTGGTCGTGCGCGTACATTTGCTAGGCACTTCTGCGCCGTCGACGCGGGGGTTTCGGTGTCAATAATGCTGTCTGGCTCCGAGGGGAGCGCTAACACGGCCATCTGTCAGCGGACAGCATGATCTCAGCGCGGCTTGAAATCGGACCACCCCTATTGCTTGTTTATGGCTGTCTTGTCGTTATTGATGATGACGCTGCATCCAGTATATGATGGAATGAGGGCGCGCGAAGGCCTGTGTGGTCAGTAGGTATTTGTTTGCAGCTCCTGCTATCATTGTCTTGGCTCCAGTCAATGTCTTCGGGGAGCACGGAAGAGATGGTGACGATGATAATACAATACAAGCTGTTGCGGTGGTTCAAGTGAGCGTAAGGCGTCAAAGTGTGCATAGCAGTCAAGTCCTTTTGAGACACACCTCTTGTTTTTCACAAGAGTAATTATCTTTTTTTCCCCGTCTTCAAAATGCGAAGCTCACCTGTAGGGACGATGCCATATTGGGTAGCTACCGGTTTGCCTTTGACATACAGTAAGGCTTCCGTTCAAACATGCAGCCAGCTGTGCTTTTGACTGCGATATTTCAGCATAGACATGAGATCACAAGTGTTATTTTACTGGTCTCTTCTCCCTCGTCTGCTTGCTTGCACTATGATTGGCAAAAAGGAGTACTGACCTATCCACACTGATTTGAAGGTTTATGCGAAAAGAGTATAATTATCCACCTAAACGGAGCATTTAAGACAATCTTCCTCTTTTGAGCTCTCCAAATCCTTGTTCTGTACAGCAAATTCCATTAAGTCATTTTGTGATATAAAGCAATGTAGTCACCCTTCTGTTTAACCTCCACGCCAGAATTGTCTTCGCATTAATGAAACACAGAAGTTCACAACCACTTCACAATGCACATGTTGGTCACTGTACATCCATTGAAACTGAAATGCATTGTCCACCAGATGGTGCTGTTGAGTCTATGCACAACCAAGGAACAGGACATCATGTGACAATGTTATGTGATCTTTTATAACAATGAAAATGCTTTGACTGAGGATGGTGAAGGTTCCGACAGGTAAATACACAACCTGGAAGGAGACGTACAATAAAACCAGCAAAGATGAATTAGTCAAAATTTAAATAGGACATCCCAGGTACTGAGTATCCCTCAGGTTATTTAGAAAGTTTCCTGTTATATCTGAAGACGAAAACATTGCTAAATAGGTTTGTCCATTTTTCATTTAATCAATGGATCATTTACAGATACACATATAGCCCACCATGATGCGTAACAGCAATAATTTGCACATGTATACAAGAGGATCATTCTCATGAATTAAGCATTTATTTTAAGTCTGTGATTTCAGTACGGCAATGTTATGAATACATATAGTTTAACTGTACCACCCAGGTAAAGTTTGGTTTGAACGGTAAAATAATTATATTATTTATATATAGTTTTTTATATAAATATAAATAGTTTTTAAAATAGTTGAGTAGCAGGTTGAGCTGTAACAGGTAGCCAGTGAAGTGAAAGCCAAAAATACTGCAAAGACAATATAAGGTGCAATACTGTTTCCATAAAGGTTCTCGAGTGAAAGGTTGTAGAGTGTGGGTGCGTCCCAATACTAAAAAAATGCATGCTCTTTTCCTCCACTACCACCTCCTTTCCTCCTTGCCCCGAAAACGGATCTTTGTATTTTCATCTAATGTTGCTTATTTGGCTACATATTACTTACAAATAGTTATACATTGATTAATGTCTCGATGCAAACCGCAATGCCAAGTACATTGTATACTGTACATGCAACTGTTTGTAGTTGTACTCAAAACATTCAGGGAGTTTTTCATACTTCCGGGTAGGAGAGGAGTGGTCGTGGGGGAGTGGAGGAAAGGAGGTGAGGAGTGAAGAATATTGGGAGGCAGCCTGTGTGTATTTGTTTTGGATTGTAGGAAGTTTTGCTGTGTGGGTTTGCATCAATTGATTAGGTTTTCCATTGTTTCATTGTGCTGTCGCGTGTTGTTCTAACATATAACTTTTGCATTGTTTATGTGGTCTCCCTTGAATTTAAATTGCAATCCGATTCATACAGATACACAGATGAAGATTTAAAACTCGGTTTAGCAACCACGAACCGTTTAATCGCGTGTTATCCCGGTTCCTACATGCATTCCCATTCAACAAAGGGGGGAACGCTTCCAGGTTGACGTGTATGCGTGTGATCCAGTGGCTGAATTCTATGTCGTCATTGTTTTGGCTCTGCATGTCGGACTGTATTTTCGTGCACTGCTCCCTGCCTCCCCCTCTCGGAGCGATGAGCACGTCCTCCGTTCAGACTGTGTGAGTGAATCAGAGAAATCCGCAGTGTCGGGGTAGTCACAATTTCGATTGATTCCACCAAACCAGCTATTTAAAAATTTCCTTGACTGTGAAGGGTAAGTAACACCCATTGTTCTTAATAGCACGTGACGTTAATTGAATTACATTCGCTGCAGAACATATATGCGCACAATTGATGTCCTTAGCGAGCTAGCCTAACGTCATCTAAGTTAGCAGGAAAATGCATATAGCCAGCAGTTTGGGAATGCGCATTGCTAGCTTAGCTAGCTGGACAGACAGC
The DNA here is from genome assembly GCA_022702515.1 of Ilyophis sp. 1 JC-2022. Taxonomy (NCBI): domain Eukaryota; kingdom Metazoa; phylum Chordata; class Actinopteri; order Anguilliformes; family Synaphobranchidae; genus Ilyophis; species Ilyophis sp. 1 JC-2022. Next base: position 8,592,357 of record CM040400.1, on the reverse strand, counting down.
AGATCATGCAACATTAGCAATTTTTTTTACTGCCACGTTAGCTAGCGCTGGTTAGCAACGCTAACGTTATAGCTAGTTAATGTTAGCATCAGTTACACATGAAAGCGATTCAGCAGCAGAACTGTGCTAGCTTAGCTACCGTAACGTTACCCCCGACCGGGGCACACGGGCCTTGTGTTGACGTTTTGCTTTGTTTTTGTAAGTACAGTCATTTGACTGTAAATGTTAGATCATTATGGCGTGCTAGCCATAACTGTGAACGGACTGTTTGTCAGCTTTATGAATTATTCCTGGATGAGGACGAGCATTAAACTGAGAACAGTCCAACCAAATCATGCCCAGGAAAGGTAGCACTGGCTAATTAACGTTACCTAGTTAACCAGTGAAACAAGGGCTAAGTAGCCAGCTAAGCAGCTAGTAAGACGTTGTTGTCCTTTGGCGAGATGGCGATGGAGAAGCATCCCTGATGTTCACTGGCCGTGTCTTTTTATTTCGTGTATATGAAAGTATAAAGGTCTACATTATGGCTGGCCAGGTAGCTAGCTAGCCCGTGTTTAATTGGGCTAAATTCACTGAACATGGCCAGTGGGTTTGTCCTTTTAATAAATCATCGCCGGTACATAGAGCAGTTTATCTTGTGGCTGTGCCGGTTGGGTCGCTCACTAGGCACTCGCGATGTAACGTTAATATAATTATCACGTTGAAATGTGACGTGGACTTGCCGCTAGTCAATAAGGTAGTCTAATTAAGTAGTTATATCTGGTCAGAATGTTTGCGTAACGTTTGCATTATAAGCTCATTATTTGGCCTTTCAAGTTGACTGTCGTTCTGTATATTAGCTAAACATGTGAACACAGTTGCTTGTTTGCGTCAAGCAAACGTCTTGTAGTCCGAGAAGTAGTTTGGTGCTCCTGGTAAAAATGTCAAACTATAAAGTAAAGGAGCAGATCCCAGTCAGGGTGGGCGTGTTCATATTGGAAAAGGTATCTTAGTAGTAATTAATATTTAAAAAAATTCCCCTTATAATTCCAGCTTTTCTATTTTGATTTCTGGGGGAAGCAGTGGTCAATTCATACTTTGCTGAAAGTATAAAATGTTTTGCGGTGGTTTTTGATGCTTTATTGTTCTGCACTTGTTCCAAACAGGAGACCGTGGAGCTGCAACCCTGCATTCGAAAAAGGAGGACGAGTACTTCGCCATGAATTGCGACATGGACGGTAATGGACCGCCCTGACATTCACTCAGCAGCTGTGTGCTGGCGAAGCTATTGCACCCCATTTGTGTTGTGGAGTCAATGCTGTCTGATGCCTAAGTGCTTCCTTACTGAGATAGTGCTGGCAGGCCTGTGTGTGTTATGATGCGTTGCAGAGTTGAGCGTGTGTGTGTGTTCTTGCTGTACAGGTGACACGGAGAACCAGGTGGAGCTGGAGGAAAAAACAAGGCTCATAAACCAGGTTCTGGAACTTCAGCACACACTGGAAGGTGAGTGAGATTCCACCACCCCCCCTCTCCTCCCAAAACTGCAGTCTCTCACCCTTGACCAGCTGTACACTGGGCGTGACCACCTGCTCGTGCAGCATTTAATTAATGAGTGTGGTGTGAAAAGGCTCTTCAGCTTCTGCACTGAAACAAATTAAACTCAGGGAAAGTGTTTGGTGGCGAAACGGGATGCTTCCCAGCTTGTTAAGCGCTTCATGTTCCCAGAATCCTTCAAATTGTTCAAGGGAGCGTTTAAGAGCAAGGTGAAGCTTCTTGAGAATATTTGAAGGATCTCTGGGTAGATGGTGCAGCAGGCATATTAAAGAAAAGTTAATTGGGTTTTCTTGTTTTGTGTGCTCACCCTGCCTCTTGCCGCTGTCCCTCGAACAGACCTCTCAGCGCGGGTGGATGCGGTGAAGGAAGAGAACCTCAAACTGAAGTCTGAGAATCAGGTGCTGGGACAGTACATCGAGAACCTCATGTCCGCTTCCAGTGTCTTTCAGACCACCGACACAAAAAGCAAACGAAAGTAAGGGGTGGCCTGCCAGCCTCCCTCCCTCCTTCCCCTCCCTCTGTGCCCATCAACTACCCTGGTCCTAACCACAGCCCCTCCCCTAGTTTACACCCTATCATCCCCATTAATCAAATGCACATGAAGCTTCTTTAATGTTATTTTCAGTGTTGTTTCTTTACAGTTTTTCTTTTGTAATTATTTGTTCTTTTTTTTTTTACGGTACTGTGATTTTAATGTGTTTATTTTTTTATTTTTTTCTCCCCTCTTTGTTGTCATCTCAACAAAAATATTATGTTTGTACAAATTTCCCCCAGGGGCAGAATTTTTACAGGGGACTTTTTTAAGACTGTAAAATAAAATTGAAAAATAAATTAACGACTTCTTATGTACCGTACGGGAGCAAGCTTCGGCATTCACCGTCCGTTCACCGCATGCTGTATTCTGTCCTAATTTTCAGCCACACTGCTTAACTGGAATTGAAAAGGACTTGTTTTCAGGCAATCCAAGTTGTAGAGAAGTATAAGTAAACACAAAGTAGGTCCTGCTATTATACGGTGAAGTATGTAATTAGTGTGTCAGTGTTGGCTTTAAATGCTCAGTGGAGCTTGCTATGTTAGTGACTGAATGTCTCAAATGAAATGTCACTTTTTCCTCTGTCATTTACTTTAAGCTTGACAAAGACGATTTGAGCTGACTGACTTTAGAACCATAAAACTGAATTGAGTTGTAATTTAGATGCTATTGATATTACTGCCTCTTGTTTTGTAATTTCATGTTGGTTCTGAAGTAAGGGGGGAGTGGGCAAATGGTATAAACAGAAAAAGCACAGAAAAATGTCATTAATGATTCCATCCTCCTCTCTCCTGCTGTGAAAAGTGTACATTTTAAGAGTTGTTCTCGGGAATGTTCAAGTGGATGGAAACAGCAAGAGCACAATGGCCCCAATGTCAACAACATATTGTGAGTGGACACTGATTCTAAAGCCAAAAAGTAAAACAAAAACAAGAAAACATTTGAACTTGTGTCACTATAAGGCAGAGTAGCTCGCACTTACGTATAAGATGTACAGAGTTGGGTGGGTTCAGTATACTTACGTATGTTCCTTTAATTTCTCTCTGGACAGCACTATGATCCACAAGACCAGAAGTGCTAAGATCCAATCAAAGCAACCGAAAAAGTGTTGTGTGGTTCTGCAAAACAGCCCGTTTACTTTCCGAATTTCAGTTTCACCCAAGAATGTCAGCAGAGTGTTTAACTTTACCCAAACTGCCTGTTATTTCTATCCACACTATTAGAGACTTCATCAACCGCTAGGTTGGCATGGACCGACATCTTTTACTCTCCGAATGAACTTCCAGAGGTGATGAGTTTATAGCAAGCAGTGATCAGTCAGCAGAGGGACCTATAGTTGGTCTCTCAAAGAATTATGAACAATATATGAAAAAAGTATTACATGAGCGCAACTCCTTTATATGAAGTTGGACCACATGAATAGATCTTTAGAGGGAGTATGAGATCTTGCTAGTTAAATTGCGTGTTTTGTTGGATGTACCAAACGCTGGTAAAATAGGTTCTGTTTGCAGGTACTCGTGAGGGCTGGCACAGAGCAAACTTTCATTTATTTTTTTCTAAATCCTGGCTGCCCGTTACTTCAGCATTTCCACAATGATGGTTAAGTGTTTGCAGTGGTGTCTTGCCAGCACGAAAACACATTCTGCAGAAATAATACTGGGGCTGAGTTCAGGTCATTACTCTCCAGACTACCCGGCATCAACTGCTTTAAAAATAAATAAATAAAAAAGACGCAAAGTGATATTGATCCATGCTAGCATTTCAGATCGTCTTGTGCATTAACATACATTTACCCAGTGGAAGCAGAGCTGTGCGGGCTCCATTTATTGCAGTAGTGGTTTATCGATCTCGCGACGCCCTGTTATGTAGAAGAAGAAAAAAGGGTCTGGAGAGGAATAGCCTTCCTGTGTTTTGGTGCCGTGGAGCTTTGTTTCTAGGAGAGGAGGACATGGGATGATCTCTTTTAACAGGAGAGAATCTTGTCATTCACTTTTGTTCTAATTCACTGGCCATTTAATATTATTACGGTAGTTTGTTTTCCCCTCTGTGGACATGCTCACACATCCTAAACATGACTGCCCTGTTTGTCGATTGTGTCAATTTTACAACTGTGTTGCCCTTTTAACAGATTTTTTTGTTTGAATAAAAACATTACTGGTTTTAGCGTGAGTCAGTGTCGGTGTCCTCTGATTGGTCCTCTCTGTGAGTGACAGGGCCCTGTTTTTCTGGGTTCAGTGTATGAATTGACAAGAATCCATTTCTCTGCACCTTGAAAGGTTTCGTCCTCCATTAGGACCTGCGGTACGTGTTGTTCCTGACTTCAGCGCACTAAAACGTTACTAAAACGTTACTTTTCCCACATTTCTAACATGGCAGTGAGGACAAAAGGGAAGAGATGTTCTGTATCTCTGAATTCAATGAAAGACCAGATGTGTCCGTTTACGCCTTTTAGTTCTCAAAAAAACATACCATTTGTCAGAACCTAAATGGCCCAAATAACCGGCCATTTCTTTCAGTAGCGTGTGCAGAAGGAAAGCTTAAGTAACTTAATTATGTGTGCACTGGGAGGCCATTTGACAGCTGGCGTCTTCTTCAACATTACACAGTACAACAGAAGATGGGTGGGTATCTCTTAATTCTTTATAAGTGTATGGAAGTACTTTTTCTAAGTTGCTCTTTATCGTGGGTACTATGAAGCTCGCCAGATTGTTCCTTCACCAAGGGGCTACCAGAATCCATAGTTGTTTATTTTAGGACACACCAGAAATAAGTACAACAGAATAAAGATGTGTTTGGGACTATAGCCCAGGGCATGCCAATTCTGCTCCTGGAGATCTACGGTCCTGTCGGTCTCCACCCCTAACACAAGCAGAGAGCCGCACCTTATTCAACAGCTATGGATCTCGCTGAGCTGCCAATGAGTAGAATCAGTTGTAGCAGAATAGGGTTGAAAAGAAGACCTACAATCTCCAGGAACAGGGTTAGGCAGCCCTGGGATTAGTCCCAAACACATCTTTATTCTTTTGTACATAATTTTGGTGTCTCCTAAAATCAACAAATATGGTAACAAATAATCCTACTTGGAATAAATATCTGCTTTTATGGAAGTGATTCGGTTATAAAGTACAGTAACGGCCTGTTAAAATCCTTACTGACTTGCAGTGTTCAAGCATTTCATTAAGGTAGAAATAATGCTGTTGACTCAGGAAAACCTCTCTTGCATATAGAATTATTTTAGATAGAAAAGTATATTACTTAGCTGATATTGCCTGCTCTGATTGTTGTGATCAATATAAAAGTATATAATTGAATTAATATAAACTACATTTTTAATTTGAGCAATTACCTGCTGAAGGTTGGACTGTGTGAACATTGAACTACATGGTTACAGGCCTTTTACACAAGTAAATTTAACATGGATTTGAAGAAAATAGCAGGGCATTTCAAATATTGCCAGTAGAGACCAGGCAGAAATCAATGGGAATGTTTGTATTAAATATTTTATTTCCAAGAGCAATGTACAATTTGCAAATCTGTAAACAGGAATCGGCCATAAACTGGCAAGAACATTAAAATTATAAAAGCTGGAAAAATTGTGAACATCAGCATAACTGTAGAAGGATGCCCAGCGTTCAGAGATGAAGGTACTAGTTTCAGAAATCTACAAATCGCCGTCTGTGAGCTTGAGGAAAAGGATTCCTGCCACTGCATCCTCCCCTCTCGGCTCACAACAAGCAGACAGTGGTAACTACACATTTATAACTCCCTAAAATTCATTTAAACTGGATCATTAAAAAAAAAAAAAAACCCTAGAGTAAGAACAATATATTACAGGCTCCCAGTGCTTTTTCTCTCTTCAGTGCAGAACCAGACCTAAGAACTTAAAAACACTCAACTAACATTTACTTCATGTATAAGTTACTAAACAAACATTATGAATCTCTAGAGGTAAAAGTTAATCTGCTTGGAGGCTGTAACAGCAGAAACGGCCCCCTTTGTCTTTGTACACAGTATCAAACTGTGGCCTTTACAAACACCCTGGCCAGTTACTGTTTCGCCGTACCGATAATGGTACACCCGGGGAGGATGCGTTTGATGATGTTTCTAAAAAATCTCAAGGAGTTTGTTCAGTTCGAAATAAAACATTCCAACAACACCAGCGAATGAACTATGTCTGAAGAGGAAGACTGATCGGTCAGGGGGCGGAGTTACGGAGGCAGGCCATGGATGGGGTGGGGCTGGAGGAGGAGCTTGAGGACAGAGGCAGGGGGGGCAGGATCTGGCTGATGGGAGTTTGGTTGGCCGTGTTGGTCACTGGCTGGAGAGCCGGCATGCCGAGAAGCGGGGCTGGGCGGGGCAGGGCGTGGCGTCCCGCGACGCTCAGTCCTTCCGTACCCGTCTCTTCCTCACTGCCTGCTTGGGACCCTCTACTGTGTTCTGGATGCCCTCATCCGCATCCCTCATCTGCAGCCACACACACACACACACATGCGCACATACACACACACACACACGCACGCATGCGCACATACACACACACACACGTGCACGCACGCACACGCACGCGCACACACACACGCGCACACACGCACACACACACAGGGACACACACACAGGGACACGCACACACGTACACACACACACGAGTCTCCTGAGTGATTTTTGAACAAGCGGCCATTTTACAGCTCTGTCTCACAGATGAGCATCTACACTCTGGCAGGCCGTTAACATAATAATGTAAAACTAAATAAAAAACCAACCAATTTGGTAAGCGAGTGTTCAGAATGCCAATAACAAATTGGATGTAATTTGTCTCCGATATTAAGTCTGTGGTAAATTAAGCATATTACCCAAGATGCTTCACTACCAAGTACTGCATAGAATTGGCAGCATGCAATGGAGCAAACATCTGAAAGTGAGAAACCCAGGTGCCGCTCGGAAGTATGTGCTAAATTCAGCCCTCTTTCCCCATCACCTCACCTCATCTTCAGACCCGGTCTCATTGGACTTGCTCACATCCTCTTCCTCTTCCTCCACTTCTTCGTCATCCTCACCGTCGTCCTCCGGGACTTGATCGCCCGCGGCTTTGCTGCCCTCGCCCTCCACCAGCTCCCCTTCCTCTTCCTCCTCCTCCTCCTCCTCTTCCTGCTCCTCTTCTCCTGAAACTGTGAAAGAAAAACACCGTTGTGTAAGAAGTACTGTGCCTCCCCCTGCTGGCCAGAGCATGGAACTACAGTCGCCAGGAGAGGCGTTCAGGATTGGATTCGGGTCTGCCGTTGTACTATTGAATAGTTGGCAGAGGCAGTGCAAGGTGAGTATATGGACAGCATGTATGCTCTTCTACTCAGCCAGGATGAAAACTGTTTGCTAGGGGGCAGCAGTGTTACGTAATGCTATAGTGCTCTTGGGCAAGGTTCTTAATCTGAATTGCTTCAGTAAAGATCCAGTTGTATAATGGGCAAGACTTGATGTTCATAGCTATGGATAGCTGCTACTTCGTGATAGAAATGTGCTTTATCTGACCCGTTTGTAGTTCATCACCTTATCGACCTTCGGTATGCACTTATTGTATGTTGCTTTGGATAAAAGCGTCCGCTAAATGAATGTAATGTAATGGACTGCATGTAAAAATGTAATCTGTGCAAGTCGCTCTGGAGAAGGGACGTCTACTAAATGGGGTAAGGTGAAATGTAATGCTAAATAGACGCTGTAAAATAAAGCAATGGATGGTGGGTAATATGCCAATGCAGTGAATATTACAGTCAGAGTGGATGAAACAGGACCGCGCGCGCTCCTAACAAACCTGCCGCCCCCGCAGTGTCTGGCTCCTTGGGCTCTGCCTCTTGCTGTCCGCCTTCCTCCTCTTGCTCCGCTCGCTCCTCTTGCTGGGCCTCTCGTACAGGTTTGTCGATCTTCTTGTACACGTAGTCGTCATCTGATTTCTAAAGCGCACGGTCCACACAGATAAATTATTACCAAAGTGTGTCACTTGGACGCAATGACAGGTTTCAACCCTAAACATTTCCTCTCGTCATATTTGAGGTCAATTCTATTTCAATTCAGGAAATTAACTTAAATTCAATGAATGAATGAATGAATATTTATGTTCTACAACCTGACCTAATGACAGCCTAAATTCCAGTCCAGCGTAAAGAACATCTGTGAGAATGCATTTGCTAATTGAACCAATAGTAGCCGGCGAGCAATTTAACATCTTTAACCTTCATGACCCCATGTCCATACGGTAAAATACACTACTTCCCCTCCTCGCTCTATTTTATGTTGTAATACCCTGTTTCTATCATTTATTTTACATTTATTTGTATCTGTTTATTCTATTTTTATTATTGTGTTTCCTCTTTTTCTGTTCTGAATTTGTATTGTAACCTTATTGTGCTATTTGTTCTACTGCTGTAAAGCACTTTGTGCTAAATGCTTGAAAGGTGCTATACAAATAAAGTTATTATTATTATTATTATATGTACCACACAAAAGACAGAGGGAATACAAATCATTGATGTGCCCTTTGGCCTCCAATCCATTAGGGGTCACTGTCTCACCTTGGGCCAGCAAAACAGCACCACCAGGCCCACTGGCAGGCCCACAGTCAGGATGTAGACGACCCAGAGCCAGGGCCTCTCCTCCGCTGCCATGGTCAGCTGGCTTATCACCCCCGGCTGTGGCACAAGCACAGGAGGCTCATTATCAACGTGACCTTTAGAAAAGGCACCATCTCTCTCTGCTCACTCTCCCTCCCCCTCCCACGCCAGGACAAACCCTTCAACAGCAGTTTCCTGCTCCAGTCTGGAGCCGCTGTATCAGAGGTGGGCTCGGAGGGCTGGCTGCTTCTGTATCTGTTTCTGGATTACATGCAAACCTTTTCCCCACCTTAATTATGTATTTAGCCCAATCATTTACATAATCTGACATTTTAACCAGATTTACTGATGATGTGATGACTGACAGCTGAAGACTGTTCTTATGTGCCTACATGGTTTGATTCCCAGGTAGGACACTGCCGTTGTACCCTTGAGCAAGGTACTTAACCTGAATCGTTTCAGTATATATCCAGCTGTATTAATGGATAAATGGAATAAGAAGTTGTGCAAGTCGCTCTGGATAAGAGCGTCTGCTAAATGCCTGTAATGTAAAGGCAATGGAGTTCTAAAATCTTCAAAGGGTTAAGCCTGGGTAATTAGTGTATGAAAAAACCTGCATACACACGGAATGTAACTGCCCTCCCGGAATGTAACTGCCCTCCCGGAATGTAACTGCACGTCTCTGCCCTACTGGTGCTTCTAAGCCATATCCGTGAACCCGTCGAGTCTAACGGGAGCCCCACCTCGTTGGCGCTGGCCACCAGCTTCTTCAGCCCCCAGCTGTCTGAGGCCCAGCGGTCGGCCACCTCCTTCTCCTGGGTGATGATGAAGTTGTCGAAGTAGATGTCCGAGGTCATGGACCACAGCTCCAGCCCCACTGCGCCGAACGCCGTCATCCTGAACGGGTGGAGGTCTTCGTAGTAATCTGGGTTGACAATTTTTCGTGGCCGCCATACTCCCTGGGGTGGGGGGGGAAGAAACGTTCTTGGTCACCATGGAGACACAGCCATACAGTGGAAGCCCTTACGTGGATGGTGACCTTTTTACCAGAACCCTGAGTAAAGGAAGTGAGGCTTTGTTGACCGCAAACTGTGACGAGCCACCAAGTGTTATCAGTGGCTCGCGGTGCGATAGAAAGCAAAGGCTTTTGATTGGTCTACATGCATGAGCGACTGACAACTAATCCATTAAGAGGTTGGTGGAGCCTCGCCCTCTAGTCGCCGTTTGACGGCGCTGTGAGGACTCTTACCTGATAGTTGAGGTTGTCGATGAGCGGGGCCTTCCACTTGCCCTTGAAGACTGGGTTGTTGATCATAGGAGGCTTCCACACCCCGCAGCCTGGGGCCGTCTCACACGCGGGGTTGGGCACCTGGGGGGCCTCCCACTCCCCGTCCATCTCCTCATCCCTGTCACATGACATGGTGACCTCATAAAGCATTCAGAACCTAGTCTTCAGCCAATCACAAAACCCCTCTTCCCACCTGACCGACGTTTAAAAAAAATGTAAACTAATTATAACAAACAAAAATATTTTCTTCCAGAAAGTTCACACTGCGCTAAACCTCTCAGCACTGTACTGCGATTTATTAATTCTCAGGATACTGCGCGATAGATATCAGAGTCGTACTTGCTTTCCCAGAGTTGCTAGTACCACGCACCTTTAAAGGGGTAATAAACACCGGCTTTTGTTCCGTCTCCGCCCACTTCACAATTTCAAAAGACAAAAATTGGGCTCGAGTGAGAGAACACAGATGGGAGGGGGGAGGAGGGAGGAGTTACAGTTGGGGGGAGGGGCGATAGATCCATTCGGTAACGCGTCATGAAAACTATTCAAACGGAAACCCGTTTGAAATTAAAGGGCTAACGTTAATTTGTGCAGTTTGAATACCCATCAATCAAGAAGAGGGAGAGAGGGGGCGTTAACTTGATTGCGTCAAAAAAAGTGGCAGTGGCACGGCTTAATTACATTTTAGTATACATGATTTGTGAAATTGAGACAAGATACTCGGCTTTATAACTCAAAATATTCGATTTAGTGTTTATTACCCCTTTAAAACAGAAAGTTTATACGTGTTGGTATGTTTCTTTATGAGAAAGAGCGCCGTTACCCCTTTAAAACAGAAAGTTTATACGTGTTGGTATGTTTCTTTATGAGAAAGAGCGCCGTAATTGTATAGCGCACCAGTCCTCAGGCTTGTCGGCGCTGGGGTCAGCGATAAATTCAGCCTCCTCGTCAAGCCAACCCTCTGGTTTAGAGGCGTCTGGGTCTTCCACCTTCAATGGAGCCTCCTCATCCCTGTGAGAGAAACATTGATACCACCGTTTGGTCCACATCTCTCCCAACACAGAACTCTTTTCAGTAATGCTAACTAAATACTTAAATAAGCTGTGTCCGAATCAGAGGCATCTATGGCGTCCTATGTACTAGCAGCTGTGTACTGCTTACTGCATACTGTTTAGTGAAATGTAGTGTGCAAAAAAAAATATCCTCAACACCATTATCAGCGAACACCCAGAAATAAGTATATATCCAGGGATTTAAAGTACACTACATTTAGAGATCATTTTGCACAATTAACAACTTTCTCATCCAGTACTAAACTAGCATACTCAATAGTATAGATGGGCGTTGATTCATACACAGATCATAGATACTTAAAGACCCCGTGCACCAGTTTTCTTTTGCATTTGAAGTGTTCATTGAGCCACAAAAACAAATATGCAAACCCTTTTCAAATTTATAAAGCGAAGCGGAGCTCCATAACTATTGCAACGACACTGCCACCGTTATTCAGATTTCTTCTTGTTGCACAGTGAGCTGGAAAGTACTTGGTAGTCATACGAAATGCACAAGGGCCACCTTTATAAATCATTGTCAGAATTACTCATAGAAGAAGCTCTAAAATATGAAGTTATAATACAGTATTTCCCCAGTGGAATCACAGAAGTCAGAGTGTATGTCGATATGACGGGGACTTTCGCTGCAGATTTATTTCTCTTAAAAATTTTAAATAAACCTGGAGGAGCAGTTTAAATAAGTTGAATAGAATGTAGAGGGGACTAAAAAATACCTTACCAGGGAAACCTTAGAAAGGCTAACTGTGCAAATCAGGAAAGTGCTGTTTGTAATTCACTTTTATTATTAATAATAATAATAATAATAATAATAATATCTTTATTTGCATAGCACTTTTCGAGCACATACAGCACAAAGTGCTTTACAGAGAGAAAAACATTTTGATATAGAAACAAAGAGTGAACGATAGCCACCCTTATTGACGTTACACGCTATGCCACTCACCAGTCGTCGGGCTTCATGGCCTCTGGGTCGGGGATCTTTGCCCGTTCATCCCAGTCCTCGGGTTTGTCTTCGTCGGGGTCGTCGACCTCTTTCTGGGGGTTCACCGGAGGGACCAAGTCCGTCAAGAGGCTCCCCTTACCCACGCTCGACTGGTCGATAAAGAGCTCATAGCTGTTGTCTGGACTCAGCACTGAGACACGGTGGAAAAATATAACAGCACATTTGTGATATTAATTAAAATGTAACCATTAATACGTAATTAAGATGTAATCAGCGATTAAAATTTTTATTAAAACACAAAGATCTGTTTCCGGGGCACGGAGTAGAGGAGGTGGTAGTGGAGGAAGAGAGGGTGCATTTTTCGACTATTGGGACGCACCCCTACACTCCATTGATACAGCTGGACACTTAGTAAAGCAATTCAGGTTAATCACCTTGCTCAAGGGCACAATGGCAGTGCCCCACCTGGGAATCAAACCTGCAACCGCTGTGTTAGAAACCCAGGTACCTACTACCGAATCATTGATACTATACCTCCCCAATAGGCAACTAATTTTGACTAAAAGTCGTTCCTATAATAATAAAGTAAAAAAACTAAAAACAAGAAAAAGAGTAATGATTGTAGCAAGGTGAAAACACAAGGCAATTGTTCTTGCTATTTCACTAGGTTTTCTGACTGTAATGCCTGCCTTTTTTAACTAAAAAAAAACGTATTTTCTTTTCCTCCACTGAAGATGACAGAAAGGAGGTGAGAACACAGGACTGCCTCGTCAGCACGAGCGTGCTGTCTTTTTAAATCTGTACCCAGGGTGTAAAGATGAGTCTTCTTGTCGGTGTAGAACTTCTTGAGGTCCACGTCGGGCCGCTTGGCGTGCTTCTCCTCCAAGTCCCCGTTCAGGGGGTTCTTGTGCCTGAAGATCATGTGCAGCTTGTAGTCCTCCCCACACTTGTCCGGGCCGAACATGATGGTGTACGGAGTGCGGTCGTGGAACTGCTCCTGTGTGGGGGGGGGGGTGCGGGGTGGAGGAAACACGCACATGTTTATGGGATATTTCCGAGGCACTGCAGAACCAGCTCAAACTCCTTTGTGTTGGAGTGTCTGCCCTGGCACTGGGAAGCTGTGAATTTGATCCCTGACTAAGTGATATCTGAGACATTAAACTACACACACTGCCTCTCTTGTTTGACATTCGCCAATAGGAGGACAAGGGTGGCTATTGCCCTCCACATGCAGAGCGGTTTGAACCGGTCCAGGGCTGTGTCCAAAGCAGAGCCCTATCTACTGCATCCTGTTTACTGTGTACTAAATACTGTATACTGCTTACTGCATACTGTTTAGTGACATGCAGTATGCAAAAAATATCCTCCATACTATTATCAGCGAAAACCTGGAAATAAGTTTATTATCTGGGGAAATTAAGAAAACAGAATTTTCAGAACTGTCACGTCCTTAACACTTATACTCAACTGGCATACTCAACAGTAGGCAGGTGCGTTGACTGAAATCCACCAGTGGGTAGCCTCCTCCAATCAGAGGCTAACCTGTACCTAATAAGACCTAGAGTGGCTCAACAGCAATGCGCTGGGAGCAATATTTCCATCTGCATCTAATGATCCTGTGATAGACTGTCTCAGACAGGGTGCTTCTGCATAAAGCTGCTTCACACCACAGAAACCAGGGTATGTCCCGGCTCTACGAGCCATCCGGGCTCAGACATGGATTACATCAGCCGTACTGGAGAGTGGGGATGTTGACAGCATCCAGCCCAATCATTTGCTTTACACTGCGGTGTGCTTACGCTGTGCACAGATAGACACCAACATACCGTATGCTGAAGCCCCCTGCCCTGAGAGAGCAGAAGTGCCCTTTTGGCTGATTTTATTATCGTTTATCTTTTTTTAACTTTACACAGGTGTCCATTTTTATCTGGAACATATACACCCACCCCCCTCAAAAAAAACATCTGTGACTGAGAAACAGCTTCCGTAAAACAAATATGAAAATGTCACCGGCGTCGTGATCACTTACCAGATCCAGGTCATCCGATGCAGACAGAAGTTTAATGTAGGCCCCACCACAGTCAATTCCATCTTGAAAATTGACCTCGTACCTTAAAATGAAACAAACAAAAAAAAACTCAGATCTGTACTTTTCTTGTTAAAGGGGCAATTCACCCAAACATTTAATTTTAATATGTTTCTACATACCCAGAGTGCCATCTATCCATCCAGGTAGTTTCGCTGAGAACTCACTAGTTTTGTAGATATCCGCTTCATCACCCTGATAGAACGGACCTCAACTGGTCCAGAGTTTGTGATGCTCAAAGCGCCAAAAATGCACATTAAAAAATATCAACAGCAACATCTCTTTCCGAATATAACGACAGGGTTACTCACAAGCATCCAGACCTTGTTGTGCTTGTTTTTTTCTAAAACTCCTTCCTACTGAAGTACGCCAACCGTGTATATCCGAGCAAAGTGTCAACCAAAGCACGCCAGTATTCTAGGGCGCACTGTGTTGACATAAGACCCAGAATACCGGCGTGCTTTGGCTAAGACTTTGCGATACACAGTTGCCGTACTTCGGTAGAAAGTAGTTTTTGGTCTGTGGATGTTCGTGAGCAACCATGTGATTATATTTGGAAAGAGACGTTGCTGTTTTTATTTATTTTTTTAATGTACATTTTTGTCACTTTGACCGCCACAAACTTTGGACTTTGAGGTACGTTATAACAAGGCAATGATAAGGGGATTTGCAGCGGATATTTGTCGTGCACCTCTAGAGTGTTGTTATTTCGCAGACAACGTAGTACTTTGTCGCACAGTCTGATTGGACGTTTTTTTGCTCACTTCCATATTTTGGTTTTCAATAATGTTGGTAATTTTTCGACTGTCTATGGTTGGTAAACATGGAGAGAATAATTATATTATAAAATATTTAAAATGCGCGTCTTCATTCGGCATTTCATTTTGTTTAACGAAAATATACTTGCCCTGGTTCTCCCCCGTTTGGTTTATGGGGCGCTGCCATGTTTTAAGAAATGTAAACAAACGGTCATAAGTTGTCGTCTCATTACCATAGAGACAAACGAACCTTCATAGCAGACCTTCGCCTGAAGTATAAATGCCAAACGTCGTGCAACGCCTTTTTTTCGCTTGTCGAAAGGGGCGTGAGACGAAGTATAAATCAGGCTTTAGAGTTAGCAAAATGACATCATAATACATATTTATAGTTACTAAAGAATTATGACATCATAATACATATTTAGAGTTCCTGAAGAATTATGACATAATACATATTTAGAGTTACTAAATAATTATGACATCATAATACATATTTAGAGTTACTAAAGAGTTATGACATCATAATACATATTCAGTATCATTGTATTTTCCACCTGAACAGGGCCCTGTTCCTCATACATAGATAACTCAGTTAGCTGCCTAACTGTGCTGAGTGAAACCCGCAAACCCCTTGAATATGGAACAAATAAACTCGCAAAAACACTGTTTTGGGTTTTACTCGGTGCAGTTAGCCAGCTAACAGAGTTAGCCAACTACAAGGAATAGGGCCCAGAAAGGGTTTAGCAATAGAGCCCTGGGCTGCATTCGAATCCAATTTAACACGCTCCCTTCCCTTGCTGTCTTCCCTCGAGAGAGCCATCTTGTGATGCAATTTGCTACGTGCAGCAAGCAAACTTAAACTCTGCAAGGGAGGATTGACGAGAAACAAACAAAAACGGAATCGAACCGCCCTCGCAACATTTCGGAAGTGCAACACCATTAGGGATGTGCGCGTTTAGTCGACTAGCCGATTAAACGTTGCTACCCTCGCTAGTCGGCACCAGAAATACTAGTCGGTTAAACTTAGTATTTTATTAATGTACACATTTAAATTACATATTGACATAATTTGCACTGAAATGTCATGTTTTCCTTGTCAAATGTTGCTTTATAAAAAAAACGAGCATCCGTTACGAATGTTAACAACGCCGGATTAAAATTATTATTTATTTTTTTTAAACGAAGGAAAAAAACAAAATGCATTAGCCTGTTCGCCCTGCAAGTTAAACCAGCGAAGTGGAAAGAGTAAGTAGGTCTATCGCGTTGTTGAATAGCCCAATAAAACAAATCTAATGTCACGTCGATCAGTAGGCCTAATTGTTATTTTTTTTGGTCCTATTATTGGTAGTTTTGATGACCGATTATTATGTTTTACTGTATTTGCTATGCGATCGCGTTCACCCAATGAAAATGCCGTTGTAATAATCAGGCACGTTTCCTAAAAATGTTTTTTTTACGTTGAATATTGTTTTCAATAAATGTTATTTGTTAACTTTTATTTAGTGAGTTATTATGTTTTGTAGGATAATGTGCAATGTTCATAATGCAAGGCGCAAAGTGCCACACATTTCAGCGGCATTTAAAATACGATTTGGTTATTGAAGAATGTGATTAACGGTTTCAAATGGCTCTTATAATATACGCAATATTTTTTCGGACAATGTTTAACCTTATAGATTCAATTGTGCTCAATTTTGACTGTTTTCTGAGTGTTTTCTTACTTTTAGACTAGTCGACTAGTCTAAATTTAAACTTCCGTTTAACCGTCAGGGAAATTAGTCGTTAGGAACATCCCTAAACACCATAGAGTTGAAATGTGACCGCCCACTTTTTCCATGTGGAGCATTGCATTGTGGGATTCCCTTCTTGCTTGAAGCTTGCATTTTATACCCTTGGTGGAAGGGATGATAAACGAGAGAGCGAGGGAATACAATTACTCCCTCCTCTTTCTTAAATTGGATCCGAATCACACTTGGTGTGGCTGCCATATGTCATTCTGGCATTTTGGGGATTCCCCCCTTGAAGCAAGGGAAGGGAACGACAGGAAGAAAGGATAAATTTCAGATCCGAACGCAGCCCTGTACTTACGCAGGAAGAGAGGTCGGCAAACTTACTGAAGGACCAGGGGTTTGTCCTGAAAGACAAAGGGCTTGTCCAGCAGGGCGGCGATAGCGTGGTGTTTGGCTCTGGATTTGAGCACCAGTCCCATGTCCCCGGGGACCCTGTTCTCCTTCAGGGGCTCCACCTC
The DNA here is from genome assembly GCA_022702515.1 of Ilyophis sp. 1 JC-2022. NCBI lineage: Eukaryota > Metazoa > Chordata > Actinopteri > Anguilliformes > Synaphobranchidae > Ilyophis > Ilyophis sp. 1 JC-2022. Next base: position 8,575,300 of record CM040400.1, on the reverse strand, counting down.
CCACTTGCCTGAGGGAGCAGAGGAGACAGGACGACAGGGGCCCCGGGTTCCATGACGACACAAGCAACCGTGGAAACAAGCGCACTACTTCCCACAAGATCCGCCTCCAAATTCATTGACTTCTAATCCTTTCATTAAAAAAATCATGAGCCCACTGTGCATAATCTAGGCTATTTAAAAATCCTATACAGTGCACTCCAAAAGTGTTAGGCCAGTGGCACATGTGTTGTTGTTTTGGCTCTGTACTTCAGCATACTGGATTTGCAAACAATGAGTATGAGGATAAAGTGCAGACTGTCAGCTTTAATTTGAGTGCATTTACATCCTTATCGGGTGAACCATGCAGAAATGACAGCCCTATTCATACATAGTCCCCCCATTTTATGAGACCAAAAGTAAATGAACAATTGGCTGCTCAACTGTCTCTTGGCCAGCTGTCCAAATACTTAGACTGCTCTGTATATACAGTTTTTAAATGTAAAACTGCTACTGACCGTCATATTTCGCAATGTCATCGTCCGCATCTTCTTTCATCGTTTTGGACACCTGCCACCTGGAGGTCACAATAACAAGTGTCAGTTTCCCCCGCGAAGGAGCGCACGCAGTCCGTCTGTGTCACGTGCAGACCGTGCAGGGGACGTACCCGTCCAGGGAGCCTTGGTCGAAAGTCGCCGTGAAGTACACCGCTCCCGTGGCTACCGGAGTTTTGTACGTCACCTGCGGAGTTCAGAAGCAGGAGAGAAACACTGTTCCAGCCAATCAGCTCCTCAATAAATGCACCGCGCCCATAAATCCCCAGAATACCTCAGTGCAAGAACCCTGAAGTAAAGCCTAAAGGACATGATGCACGCAAAGTTAAACGACCTCGTGATCTGAGTTATACTGTTATCCATAAAGCTCCTCCCATATCCTGCATCCTTCATATCCTATGAACAGAGAAAGACCACTTCTTCACGCCTCAAATTAGCACTCCACATGAACTGACACGAGACACTGCAAAAATACAGGGTATCCCATAGTTGCACCTCTGTTATCCTATACGTTTTGTAAAAATCATAGGGTCTCATAATACGGGCATCTGGGAAAATAGTAAGCATCAGTAATATTTTAGGTTTCGTTTATTATTTTTTTCTGCTGATAACACAGATAATTTGTGCCTTTTTGTGCAAGCATACGTGCATAAATAAATAAACCAACAAGCTAGCAAGCATCCCCACACATATACATTACTGTTTCAGCTCAGCAACCAAAGGCAATTGTGGAAACCCTGGAGAATCCCCCACCAACTGCATTAAGAGCAGGCCTGGCCCAAGGGGGCCCCTGCCTGTTACGCTCTAACCTGGAAGGAGACGTCGCTGTCGGCAACGGGCTCCTCGCCCTCCACCTCCTCGGAGTCCTCCTCCACCCGCGCCTCCAGGTCGTCCTCATCCTCAAGATCTTCCTCCTGGGTCCAGACCGTCGCCACCGTCACGGCGAGCAGCAGCAGGCAAGCCCAGGCCCACCGCAGCTTCATCTCTGCTGTGTATGGTGATCACAGGCACGCACGCGCACGCACACTGCACACGCAAGCACACACTGCAGGGTCACACACCAGCTCGCAGACAGCGGAGCTGTACAGAAATGAGAGGGCTCCTTTGTGGCTGCAGCTACAATTCAAGATAGTCAGGAAAAGTTTTCACTCAACCTTCAGGGCCCTGTTAATGTAACAAATGCACAGAGTGTGGACAGAGATAACACAACCGTCACACACACACAAGAAAGCAACGATAACACACAAGAGATTGCAGAGCCGAGACCACGCTATCTTTCAACATCACTCACTGTAAGCCGATCATAAAATGAGTGTGTGTGTGTGTGTGTGTGTGTGTGTGTCTTGCCTTAGGCCAGAGGAAATGGATTTCTATCAGACAGAGAAAAGCAGTAACGTTAGAGCTCCATGCATTATAAATTACAATGGACTGAACTTCCCCGACGATGGCAGCGATTTCAAATGAGCCCAAATCAGAAATGACCCTCCTAGCAACAGCAAATGTAAGGATGTACAATCCATATATCAAATGGTCACATCAGTCACCTCTCTCCTATTTTAAAAATTCACCACAACAACTCTGTGAAATGTTACAGGCCAATGTATTCCTGATGTGAAAAATTACTATTGTGGAAATACATGTGTTTACTGGAGCACAGTGAATCAAGATTAAAACAGCTATAATTAGGCGTCATCATCCCCGTTCTGTAACATATCACTATCAAATGAATGATGAGCAATAGCAGTCGGTATTAACACAGTGATATTAATCGATGTAATCGTCGTTTTTTACTATTGACCATCCTAGACTGACACTCTGGCTTATTTTTTTAGCTAATGCTAAGCTGTATAGAACATATCAACGTACTGTTCTTCCTCGATGTATCCAATTTACGAAGACGATAAACCCAATTCACACAGCTGTCTGTATCCATCACATATCGACAGCAGTATCGATTACGCCATCTGGCGTATGTAAATCACCTTTCGTGTGTAACTGGGGGGGATACGTTGAACTGAACTGAACTGTGTATCAAGGAGGATGATACGTGTCATCGGTGACCACGTACAGTAACGTTACTGGGTACCATTTCCCGATGGGCCAGGTATACCCCAGTCCACCGTTCAGAGTCCCGATTCAGCATAAAAGCAGCCGACGATTCTAAACGAGAGTCAACAATATCGCGACCAGGGCCCCGCGGGCACCTTTTCCTTATCGCGACCAGGGCCCTGCGGGCACCTTTTCCTCCCCCCATACGGAAGCGAGAACAATACTAACGTTAATCGAGGCCTATTCGACGGAACAGGGACACGCTGCCGTTAGTGAATGTGTGCCTTGGCAACACGTCGTTGTCCCTATGAGCTGGCAAAGCACATATCTTACATTAACAGCGAGGACAACCAACCCTTCTAGCAAATAACTAACTTAGCCACGGTAAAAAAAAAAAATAGTATGCGTGTGCAGCTGCAGCGGTTGGTGAAATAACATTAACTATTCAGCTAGATCATTTACACGCTTAGCTCGACTGATAATCCAACCAATCTCTCGGAGCCAAGAAATAGCAAGAAAGCTCAGTTACCCAATAAAAAATATCCTAACGTTACTTCTGGAAAGACTCCATCGCATGGCATTATTAACGCTAACGTTGCTCTGCTAACGCTCTATGACATACACACACATGCCGCGCTGCAAACACAATGCTAGCTTCTGTAACTAGCTAACCTTAGCTGGCAAGCAAGACATTTGTTTATAGTGGTTGCTAAGATGGTAATCACATGATGTAACGTTATAGAGATATTGTTGCACCTATCGAATATCCAGCTAAACGGCTAGCGAGCACAATCTGACCAGCAATGCAATTGCAATGACAGCAAGCTAATTTGAGCATCTAACAAACCTACGGATAGCTAAGGCTGTCTTTCGTAACGTACATCGTGCGCTTGCCACGAATATGGCCATCTTAGCAACCGAAATAAACAAATATATGGTGAGCTTGCTCCAGAGGCTAATGTCAGTTAGCTGTTATGCCGCTGCCAGATGGACGAAAAATGAATGGAGAGCTGGGAGAGCTGGCTAGCCACACCGTAGTCACTAACCTTAGTTGTCTTGCAGAAGGAACAATCCTAGATCATGTAGTAACAGCTGCACGCTATCTTCTTTTCAATGGCTGCAACTCTAGTTTCTTAGATGGGAAAGGAAAGGGCAGACGGAACAAGCCGCTGGCTGATCAAATGGCCACTGTGTCCAACTTCACATTATCATCCTTCTGGAAACTGCGCATGCGCAGTTCCCCAGGGTTGCCAGACTGGGGGGATTCACCCCTAAATGGAGGCGTTTTTAAAAATGAATGGGGAAATGTATGGGAGTCAATGACAGATGGGGGATTTTTAAATGAGGAATGGGGAGAAATTGTGAGAAAATTGCATGGGACTCAATTGAAGATGGGAGGGTTTTCAGAATTTTTTGGGGAGGAGATTAATTCAGGCATCTGGCAACACACTTGCCAATGTCCATTTCAATGCCCGCTCTTACATTCAGTTCCATATTTTTGGAGTTCTTAAATATTTTGGACGTGAAGTGAGAGAATGTGAGCACAAAAATAAATGGGAATATTTCAAAATAGCTTTCGACACACATCATTGCATTATGCAATATTAGACAACTGAATACTGAATATTTCTATAATGTGGCCGCGCGCAGCACTCCCGGGGGCATAACGTGCGCGTGTCCCATAGCTTGTTAAATCAATTACACAGCGTTGCTAACGTTATCTGTCGCGGTGTTTCATTTAGAAAGGCTTTTTTTTTTTTGCAACTGGAAAGGTATGGTAATATAACACACAACGTTCACAAATTGAATATCGATATTTGTCAGCTGATGTACAGCTATACATGGTTGCTATTAACATTACTGTAAGTTAACGTTACAAACGTAGCCTCCTGTGTAGGCTAGCTAACCAAAGGTTTCCGCTACGTTACTATTAGCTACTCCTTACGAGCTAGCCAGCTATTTCACAAGCATGTCAAATGTCGCTAGGAAACTAGCTACCCTTGTGAAAATCTCAGGGCGACACCAACCAACGTCATATTTTCCAGGTGCATGCAGAGGTACTTACCACTGGATTATAATATTTTTGCGAGAGCTGCCTAAACCCGTTTTACTTTCTGAAATCCCGCCTCTGTGGTCCGTTGCTGCCCGTAAGGAGGAGTGCGCCTGCGCAGGAGATGTATATGCGACAAACAGTCTTCGAGTTAATTGGGTGACAATCTGTCAAGTGAAATATAATCGCAACCAAAATGATTGAACAGTGTTTTAAACAATCATAGGCTACTCCATTGATGTGTAAAAACACTATTCATACGAATTTTTCTACAGACGAAATTGTTGATGTTAAAACTATGACGAGTTACGAAATGTTCACCAATAATATATGCTTGACAGATTTAACCGATATTCCAAAGTAATTCGAACAAGTAATTGTTTCCCTGTGTTTTTTTCATCTTAACCTCTCAAGAGAAAGTGGTCTTTATGTGTGTGAAGTCTGTACAAGCATGTGAGAATCTCTGCGATGACTGCGAAGGCCATAGTCTATGAGAATCTCAGATCGGCTCCAGAATTCTCCTTAAAGTATAACTAGGCCCAATTAGGCTATAGCTGGCCTGCCTACGTATATGAAATGTAGGCCTAGCGTACATTTAGGCCAATCTCAAGTCAAGTGCATTTTCCATACCACCAATGTAACCTACTGTATATTCAGGTAGGATCAGTTCTATAAGACTATTAGAAATAGCTATTAACCGTAAACCAGACCGCACCATAAAGTAGGCTATTCACACATTAATGAATGAATGAATTCATTAATTGATTAGCTACATGTAATGCCTACAGGTTTAGCTCACGTTTAGCTGAATACAGAATTCTGGAAATACGTACAGAAATTAATACATAGGCTAAGTTGATTCATTGATTACCTTTGAGGCAAACTAATCGAGTGCATGCAAAGTGTCAGTCAAGACTGTATTTCCTCCAGAAACTCAGAAATTTGGACGTGAGCCAGTCAGTAGGCTACTGCAAGCTTTTTACACCTGCTTCCTTGAGTCAGTGCTGACCTTGAGCCTAACAGCTTGGTTTGGCTCATTAATGTAAGTAAAATCAGGCAACTGAAGCTAGAGAGGGTGACAGTAGCCTTCAGGCTACTAAAATCATAAGGAAACAACAGAAACAGCTGAAACATCTGTATGAGGGGCATAAAATAAAAAAAGGAAAGTGGATTATGGCCCTTCAATCACATCCCCCAAACTGTCTTTTTGAGACTCTTCCATCAGGTCGAAAATGAAGGTCCTTGCCCCTAAAAGCCAAAAGAGCCCGAAACAGCTTTGTCCCTACAGCTGTTAGACTGCATAATTACACTGGACATCTCGAGGCAGTAAAGGCAGACGAGAAACTTATTACTTCTGATGCTCAATTTTTATATTTTTTATATGCTCAATATTTAATGAATTGAATGTAATTTGTATCATAATACTACTAATAATAGTCATTTTAATCATAACCACAATGTATTCTACTCCATACCTTCACTATAATGTGAAACATCTGATTCAACTGAATGCTTTTATTTAACATGTGTGTTTGTGTTTCGTGGGTCTGCCCCACTGTCTATGTCTTTTTTACTGCTGGCAACTACAACTGAAGTTCCCTCACAAGAAAATAAAAGTTATTCGATTCTATTCTATTCTTCTATTCTATAGCCTTTTTAAAGTAGATCACAAATATGTGATTAGAATGTTCTTAACTGTACATTCTAATTCTGATGTAACAACTACTGGTAATTGAAAGCAGTTTTAGAACTTCAAAAAAGTCGTCGGATGCGGGAATCAGCTGGTTACCAACATGTTATAATAAAAAATAAATGTTAACAAGATTATTATTTAAATAATCTTTTATTATTGTTTTAATTTGGGCATTTTTCAATTGCATCACGGTCGACGTGGAACACGTTGCACGCTGAACATGTCGGTTCCGAATCAGCTGTGTGTTATATAGACCACTATCATTCAACAATGAAGTGTGCTGTCCTTAAATTTAGCTACATACTTGAGATTGCTCATTCCTTGTTTGTTGGTGAGAAGGAAAATATCACTATATGAGAACATTTAAAAGTTGAGAAAACCTGAGAAAAATTTACTAAGCCTACTACACAAGCCCACTTCAGACTTGCAGGGACACACATTCACATTTTGGTTGTCTTGGAGGACCAGAGGTAAGCTAAGCTAAAATGCTCTGTCAGAATTAACCCAATACAGCAGTGTGTTGAATAGCAGAACACAGGTTCAGAGTTCTATGTCACTTGGTAGCCTATGTTGTCATGGTAACGTCACTTGTATTTATTTACAATAATTTATGAATGTTTATGTAGTGCTTATGACGGTATTGTGTAGGCTACTACTTAGAATGGAACCGTAACAAACCATTCTGGAAAAGAAAATGTTCAAATAATATTTTTTATGATGCATAAAATTATAGCAGCAGATGTTTGTAACCAGCTGAATCCAATGAATCATATACAATAAGCGAGTCGAGCCATTCTTTGGAATTGGTTGGTTACAAACACATGCTGCCATGATTACATGGTTCATTAAAAACATTGTTTAAACAACTTATTATTGTTATTGTTTAACCCAGACAATTTCCATTTGCATCACAGTCAGCATGGAACACTCCACAGTTGTCTTTACACTACGAAGGGTGAAGAAGTTGCACAGTAAAATGTTCAGTGTTAAATCAACTCTTACAGAGTATCCTACATATGGTTCCTGTTGGACTAATATTTGTTAGAGTTGAATTAACACTGGACATTTTACTGTGTACTTATGAGTCATTGGCTCTGAATCAACTGTGTGTACGCTATTGTTTTCAATTAAGTGTACTGTACTTGAATGTAGCAACATACTATTAAATCACTTTTTTATAGCTACAAAATGAGAGTAGCTATGCATCCTTCACTTCTCTTCTACAGCCATTAGGTGGCAGTATTGTCAATATCAGAAATTCTTCATGCAAGAAAGCCTCAACGAAGGTGAACTATGTTGGTTACTGAGGTTGCTGGTTCAACTGTGATATCTCAGAGAAAATGTAATTGCTACAACACAACTGTACAATATGCAAAATGTAAGCTAATAGTAGAATAAGGGTTGTTAAGTCAAATTAAAAATAATCACACACTCATCTGAGTCAGATCCACAGCCAGTGCAAAGTGATAATTCATGTAAATACCTGGGGTTTTTTGGACCCTAAGTATCACAAGTGTCTTGAATTGGAAGTTTGATAAAAAACCAGAACTTCTGGGCCACTGACAAGTCAGAACTGTTTTCAGGCAGGCAGAAAAAACCACCATAACTAACATAATTTAGCCTTCTAAAGACACTTATGACTGAATTAGAATTGCCACACACTCCATTTCCCCTGATGTGATATTGTTCAGCTAACAAAAGTTTATATTTTTAAACATTATTATAAATTTTTTTTTTTTTTTTTAGATCATGCAGAATATTTAAGTAAATAAGGGTGGAGTTGACTAATTATCTGTTTAGAAAATCTAGAAGTACTTGCATATGCTGGTACGCCTGCCACTTCTATAGCAGGCTTTAGTTTAGGTTCTGCATAGATTTCCATGCATGCATATGATAATGTATTGTATACACGTGCCTTTTTCAACAGTTACATTGAATTGATGGCTGTGTTTTACAGAGTGGATGCTTCGGACATCTTTCCTGGTCTCAAATGGGAATGGAGCCTGCTACTTACTATGTGAAACCACTAGGTGGTGCTATTACCAGGTCACAGAAACTGTTTTCCATCTGCATTTCCATTGAATAGTTCAAGGCCACACTGGGAAAATTTACGAATGAAATCGACATTTTGGCAGTGGGACAAATCGCCGCTGTGTCAAAATAAGCTAAAGGAGATCAATAAGAAAAAACTTAAACACAAGCTTTCAAAACTTTAACTGATCAAGAGATTTGCTGTAACAAAACAGATCACAGAATGGGTCCCCAGGTCCAAGTTTGCCAAAAAGAGGCGCCAGATACAGCACTTTGTAAACTCTTGATATCTTATTTTCTGGTACTCTTACAAGCAATACTATAACCTCTGCATTTGAATGCCTCAAACCATCACTCTGCTGCCAGATATGCAGTAAATATGGATGGATCATTTTAAGGGTTGTTTAGAGATTCTAGTCTCTGGAAATTTACTTGAGGGATGGAACACCATTCTTCCAAAAGATATTCCCTCATTTGATGTATTGATGATGGTGGTGGAAAGCGAAAAATCTCCCATAGGTGTGCAATTGGGTTGAGATCTGGTGACTGCAAAGGCCAAAGCATATGATTCACATAATTTGCATGCTCATCAAACCATTCAGTGACCCCTCATGCACTGTGGATGGCATTATGATCCTGGAAGAGACCACTCACATCAGGATATAAATGCTTCATCATAGGATAAATCACTCAGAATAACTTTGTATTGATTTGCAGTGACCCTTCCCTCTAAGGGGAGAAGTGGACCCAAACCATGCCAGGAAAATGCCCCCCACAGCAGAACAGAGCCACCGGACCCCCTCACTGTAGGGTTTTTTTTCTTTAATTTGTCACCCATCTGTATATACAGTGGGGACGGAAAGTATCCGGGCAGTGACACAATTTTTGTTGTTTTGGCTGTGTACTCCAGAACATTGGATTTGAAATGGAGCAGTGACTCAGAGGATAAAGTGTAGACTTTCAGCTTTAATTTGAGGGTTTTTACATCCATATCGGGTGAACCGTGTAGCAATTGCAGCAGTATTTTGCAGCAATTTATTGTGTTTTTATTGATTTTATATTGTTTTATCCAATTTTTTTCTAATTCTATTATTCCCTGTTATATTGTCTTGTATTTCATTGTGTTTTATTGCATTTTGTTTTATCCTACTTGTTGTATGACAGGTGCTATATAAATAAAGTCCCCCAAAAATGGTGTATTTAAACATACAATTAGCTTGTTTGACCTGGCTGCACAGTTCAGTCATTTCAAAGAACAGCAGACCTCGCACACTCCAGGGAAAGCCATTGGTGTGGAATGTGTTCTGCTTAATTTTCCTAAGATGAAACACTCAATAGGCATTGACCCAATATGTTCAAAAGCAAAGGAATGCGTTGCACAGATCAACAAAAAAAAACTGTCGATGCCATCAACGACAGAGGCGACACCTGCAACGCGCGCAGAGCGCAGCAGGTAAATCGCAGTACAGCACATCTTTCTGAGGACATGCGCGTGCTTGTATTAACCCTCCTAAAATGAGGGTCTGTTGCCATAGGATATGTGTACAGTTATGACTGTACATTCACAGCTGAGGCACAAAGGAGTTTTTAAATGTTGGCTGCATATAAATACAAATATTCAGCTTCATTTAGGCTGCAGTAATAAACACGATTTATTTATGGAATTGTGTGAAAAATGGTAATGGTGATTTTATAAATTTTTGGTAAATTATATAAACCTTTGGCCAAAAATCACGGTTCTCTAAAAGGTTTAGCCTATCCTCTCTATTAATAAAAAAAATAAAAAATTGTATGTTTATTTAATTTCTTGTTCGGCTTGGTGCTCATTGACTGCGTCATTGGCTGTTATTGCCTACATTTTTTATTGTTGCTCCTGCATGTTGTAGCTATTTGCTCAGGATACACGATGGATACGCGTCTGTGCAAACAACTCTTCGCCTAAAAGGCTTATGCCCAGAGAGGCAAACAACAGCCGCATTTATTGAAACGAATCAAAGAATGAACCAGTTATGACCGTGGCGTAGATTCAATTTGGTCGTGCTATTCATAAAATGAAAAGGACAACGGCAAAAGCAAATTACACTATTACACTATAATTAGCTATATGTAGTAGAACTAGTTTCTGATAATTAAACTCGATTAAGAAGTTGAGGATAGTTTTCGCTCAACAATCACTACGTAAAGTATGCTACCTGTTAGATATGTAGCTAGAACTAGACCATGACAGTAGCCTAAACAAGAAATTTCGGGTTACGATCATAGACTGGGTTACGATTCAAACTAAACATGGATAAGCGCGCGCCTATGTGTGTTTGCTTGGTTCCCTGAATCATTTTGTGTAACACTTGCAGGAATTCGACAAAAAAAAAACACACCCTGAAAGCATAGTTAATTGTTAGCTAGCTAGGTTATAGGCTATCTCTCTTTCAATAAACGTAATTTTTTTTTTAAAGACATGATTCTATTGTGCTGGCTGCTATTCAAATGCGTATGCTATGTACTGCCGTAGCTAGTGTTTATTGTGTAAATACGCTGGCTGTTAAGTGTGTGTCGGACTGTAAGGTTACACTGTGGTTGTAAAGTGATCCCTCCTACTCCCGTGTACGAGCGAGGGAGTGATCGCAGCAGGAAGGAAAGCGAAGCATTGCATGCGAACAAGGGGAGCTGATGTTAAAGCATTGCTAAAAGGTGGGGGGTTTTTAACATCAAGCAATGGAGACGTACAATTAACCTGGTATGTGCCAGATCACAGTTTACGCTGATCGTCATCATCATCATCGGTACAACCATCTTCATCTTTCCCGTTGAATGAAATGTATCGAGCCTGCATGGGATCCGGATACTGACAATGGAGATTGAAAATATTGTGGCCAACACTGTGCTGCTCAAAGCCAGAGAAGGTAAGCAACAACATGGGGGAAAATAGGGGGTGACTGGAGAAATCCAAACCATAATAAAGGCTCGGTTCCCTTATCCTTGGATTGCTCACTCTACGCAGTGCTTTTTGTCAATGCGTGCCCCTAAAGCAAATCTGCGTTCCCAAGAGACGAATTCCAATTCGGTGCATGATATTTGTTCTTGTTGGCTAATGATTAGCTATACTGACTAATAACCGATCTATACAATCATTGCAATTATGCATCATACGACTGAGGTTACAGGTTAAGGATTGAAATAACGACATGCTATTTTATTGTACAAAACGTGTTTATAACGGCACACATTCACGTTTCTTGTTATTTGTAAATTCCAACATGTGTATTGAGTTATGCCATTTGGCACACCAAGTCAACAACAAAACGTTAAAATAATGTAGGCTAATCATGCGGAATTGTTTGTTGTGTGCATACCCAGCTTGCTGGGAAACGTGAAATAGTGGCGTGCTACATCTGTATCAGATTTTCTTTTTTTTTTTTTTATTTTTAAAACATGGTTAGCATTTGACGCAAAAAAAATGTTAATTCCACAGTAATGCCATCCTTAGAAAGGCTGACCGGACTTGTGTTTTTGTACGGGGTTATTCAATGGTTTTACATTCGGGCCTCGTGAATATTGAGCGAGGCTATTGCATGTAACTTAGTATACCCCAGCTTCGCGATCTGTACCTGGGAACGAGGTGCAACTGCAGCCCCAGGCTTCTGGTTCTCCCACATTCTTATGGAAAACTGTCACCTGACACAAACGTTTTTCCTTTCGGAAACGGGGTGGTTAGAAAAAAAACCGGCTTTGCGCTTGCACTTTGTTCAACATTTTGGAGGATGCACAATTGACATGCATCTTGCCTGTAACCGGTTGCAACAAGCGGCTGGGGGCGCTCTTTTCAGTTGTAGGCTATGTCGACAAAAGCACGCTTCGATTTTGATTGCGTTCAGGAATTAAGTTGGCTAATTGGTCAGCGACTTAATCACATGTGAGGGTCTAAGGGTTCCCTGTTTGGACAAGGGAACACGTAACGTTACTTTCTCTGTAGTACATCATCAATTCCTTTGTTAGTGCCAAGTGTAGTCTACTCAGTTTTTGAAATGGAGATCGAGACCAGGGTCGAAAAGTAGTCACATAGGTAATGAGGAAGTCCTGTAGTTACAGTTAATTGCAGTTTTCTAGCTATTTCAGTCTGTTTTAACGACCTATGTTCTTCATCCCAGCGTCCACTCTGTGGTAACTGCAGCAGTAGTGCAGTGCATTATGGCTCTCGTTAGACATTTTGCACCAAATCTTTTTAAAATGAATGTAGAATGTTTAGAATTCCATGTCAAAGTAAACCCTGCTTTCTGTCATTATATCTATTAGGTAGTTGTTTTCTTCCTAAGACATTTTGTAAAGGTATGTCACTACTGATTTTCATGTTGTTGCTTGCAAGCTAGCTGGGTTGAATTATTTAATCTCTAAATGTTGTTACATTTTTTGTACCCTGCAGTGATGCAGATATGATGTGCTCACTAAGTTAGCAGTTTGGTGCATTATTAAAAAAAACAAAAACACACAAGAACCCATTTTTAACACAAGAACATATTTCTGCATAAGTAAAACTCTTACTGTAAAACTCAATGGTTCTCTGAGTTGAGGAAGATCAGAGTATTCCTTTGCTCTAACCAATGAGATGTGAATAGCTGTTGGCACTGTACACGGAACATCTTTGTGACATTTAGTTAAGGCAGCCTACATCATAAAACTACCCACTCAGTTATAAATACTAGGCTTGTATATAACAATCATGATGTCCTTTGTTTTATAACCCTAAGCAGTTTTGATAGGGACATGTTTTTTTTTTTGTTTGTTTGGGGAATGGGTCAACATAGACCTGATAGGGAATCTATGAGGCATAACCAGTGGGACACAAACATTCAGAGCAATACAGTGTTTAAAGATAATTTTACCTCTATATGTTTGTAGCAGTTGACGACAGATAATGTTTAGCAAATGTTGAAATGAAGTAGGGGGCTTAACTGTGCCACCTGCGTGCTATTGATGGACTGGGTTCTATTTGTGTGCTATTGATGGACTGGGTTCTATTTGTGTGCAATTGCTGGACTGGGTTCTATTTGTGTGCTATTGCTGGACTGGGTTCTATTTGGGTGCTATTGCTGGACTGGGTTCTATTTGGGTGCTATTGCTGGACTGGGTTCTATTTGGGTGCTATTGCTGGACTGGGTTCTATTTGGGTGCTATTGCTGGACTGGGTTCTATTTGGGTGCTATTGCTGGACTGGGTTCTATTTGTGTGCTATTGCTAAACTGGGTTCTATTTGTGTGCTATTGCTGGACTGGGTTCTATTTGGGTGCTATTGCTAAACTGGGTTCTATTTGTGTGCTATTGCTGGACTGGGTACTATTTGTGTGCTATTGCTGGACTGGGTTCTATTTGTGTGCTATTGCTGGACTGGGTTCTATTTGTGTGCTATTGCTGGACTGGGTACTATTTGTGTGCTATTGCTGGACTGGGTTCTATTTGTGTGCTATTGCTGGACTGGGTACTATTTGTGTGCTATTGCTGGACTGGGTTCTATTTGTGTGCTATTGCTGGACTGGGTTCAGCACCATCAATTTTGGGAGGGACTGATGTATGTGGAGTAACTGGGGTTATAATTTTTTAATTAACCTTCATTTAATCAGTTTTGTCCCATTGAGATTAAAATCTATTTAAGCAGTACACATAGGCTAGTTTCAGACTCTCATCAAGACAACAGTAGAGCTGCAATTGCTATACAACAAAAGTGTAAGGGAAAAATCAAATCAAAGTTTTGATTAAAACGGTTACAGTTATCAATAGACTGATACTATAGACTTTACAATGGCTTTACATTCATTAAGGGTAACTAGGTCCAGAAGTTTCCGTTCCTTTTGCAGTACTGTACTTTGTTTGAAGTTGGTCACGGTTTTGGTTCAGCCGCAATATCAGGCCTTCCTGTGCTGATATAGCGGTACAGAGAGCGGATGGCGGTACAGAGAGCGGATAGCGGTACAGAGAGCGGATGGCTGGGCGTTTTTTCAAGAGGGCGGCAGTGAGAGTCTAAATAAATGGTTTGGGGGCGGGGGCGTGGGGGTGTGTGGTTATCGTATTTTAGAGATGCTTGCAACCTGTTAGATGAGTCTTGGGCGCGGTGTGTTTTTCGCACTACGTCTTGGCACTTCTCTGTGTCCGTCCAACACCCGCCAGTGTCTGACGAGGCTCCGCTAGCTTTCATAGCACAACTAATCTTCATGAGTGGGAGTGGGAGTGCAAGCTGTTTTAATGCATTGAAAAAAAAGTGAGATTTGTGTTTGTTTGCATAAACATGAAACGAAGTCTGCTCTCGGTTCCCATTTAAGGCTTCTGGACCCAACATTTCTAAATAATCTAGGAACTATATTATAATCTAGGAACATTACAGTGAATGCACACATGCATACAAGAGTTTACAAACAGGAATTTGCCTTGAATGACTGAATAAGTATGAGAACATTTAACCAGACAAAATTATGTACAAAGCGCACATAGGCCTGGTTTTTAAGAGCCTGTGGAAGCACTCGCAATGCTCTTTAAAAATGTGCTGTTGAAAATCAATTCACTACGATGGGCCCCCTTCACTGCTTATGGTGTGTAGAGCATCATCTAATCAACAGTCAACCAGGGTGTGTAGAGCATCATCTAATCAACAGTCAACCAGGGTGTGTAGAGCATCATCTAATCAACAGTCAACCAGGGTGTGTAGAGCATCATCTAATCAACAGTCAACCAGGGTGTGTTGGTGTGTTTTTCTTAATTTTTTTTTGTCTGTCACATGGCTAAAGGACGAGTTGATAAGAGAGGGTGCACGTTTGGTTCCTTTAAAGTAAACTGTTATTGTGAATACTTTCCGCAGATAAACAATGCAACAGAGCAAACTCTTTGGCTCCCGGAGCCCTTGTGGAAACATCTCATCCTCAACCTTTACTTAACGACAGAAAAAGAAAGCCTTAACTTCAGGAAAATTCTCTGGTAAATGTATTGTAAGCCAGTGGAACATGGATGAATGAGTTCAGTTATTGTCCAATAGATGTGAGATGTCATGCCTGGATCCACTGTCATTAAGAGACATGGATGCAAACTGTATTTATCTCTATTTGAGGAAGTCTGCCTTGAGCTCAAACTGCTAGGAAAGCTTTGTGTTATCGGCTATGTTTACGATGCGGTGTCCTTACCTGTCTTACGTCTTCCGTATTGATGGAGGATTGGTGAAATGCACCCTGGGTATTTGTGAGACTTCCATTGCTGTGGAGCTGTCATGGAACCACAAAATAATAATAAAAATATTTAAATGGTGCTCATTTAATTAATACGCTCTATAAAACTGTCTGAATTGTGCTGTGGCAGTGTTTTAGTGATGTTTAAAAAAAATAATAAAAATGTATTGCCTACCACTGACTAACAATGCGCCAGAGAAAGTTGGCCAACCAGAGTTTCACTGATTGTTACTTTCACACACAACCACCCAACATTTGTTTTGATGAAACCATTAATGCTTGCCAATATAATGTAAGTGAACTACGGGAGATTGTTCAGGTTGAGGTCTGTTAGTAGAACGAGGGGGCATAGATGGAAATCAGCAAAAGGTAAATTCCGCACAGACATGAGGAAGTACTTCTTCACTCTGAGAGTAGTCACTGTGTTGAATAGCTTGCCAGGTTATGTAGTCGAGGCAGAAACCCTGGGTGTTTTCAAGACCAGGCTTGATATGGTGCTGGATACTATCGTGTTTGTAGGGGAGCGCTAGGCACCCTTTAGTGGTAGGAAGATGACCAGCGTTCTTGGGCTGAATGGCCTGTTCTCGTCATTAAGTTATGTTATGTTATGTTAATGTAATGTAATGCCTTTGTACGGGGGGACTTTCCATCTTCAGATACAGTCTGCAACAAGTTTGTGTGGAAACATTAAATGATTTGGTTGAGTCTGAGGTCCTGTGTACTGGTCATTGGACCTCCATGACATACGATTGGTGAATATTCCAGGAAGTTGCGCAAAGGCTCATGGGTAAGGCAGTCTTCCCATTCGTCTTTCTGCAAAATAATGTAAGCTGTTGATCCCAGTCATGGTTGTAGAGTATATAGTATATTCATCAGAATGTGACCCAGGAATGCCTTCCTGACTGAACAACAGCCAAATAATATGCTACTATGTTATTGTAAAGCTGACATAGTGCTTATGGTAACCACGTCTCTACTCAGCATGATGTCATTTCCAAGAAGACATGCATTTTACATTTGTATACATCTGTTTTGATTGATGATTTGGTTTTGTTGAGTAAGCCAGAGTTTGTGATATTTTTTTTCTTGTGATGTAACTTGTGGAAACCAATTTTCCAGGTTCAATAAAATGTTGATTGTTGCAGGTCAATCTTACCTTGACAAAATAATTGTGTGTAAAGATTGATGTTCTCAAAGACAGTCTATCCTAACATCATGCAATTGTTTCTGGATTCTAGCAAAGCACAGAATAAGCAAAAGATAGTATAAGACCAAGATATTTTAGCAATGATCTGCAGTAAACCAAAGATGGTACAAAACTAAGATGGTGCACTCAACACTTTGCATGAAAAAAAACCTGCTCCTTCAAATGTTCTTTCTGTCCATGTACTGTAGTTTCTCAGTAAATTGACTGTTTGTTATTATTGCTCTCAACCAGTAAGACATGACGTATCGGGAATTCCAAAACAGAACTGGTATAGCAAGTTGCCCAGATGGTTATGGGAATGTCAGTATTGTGCAAGTGTGTACTCTAGGGTAAATTCTTTTCATAATTAATTTTTTTGGGTTCAGCATGATGTGATACCCAAAATGGTTACCAAGGGGTTAATTCATATTGTACAGTTGTACAATGAAAAATATCAGATTCAATTGTTGAATTGATAGCCAAGGCCTGGAACTCCATCCTTTTCATTCTGAATGGTTCACAATCTTGGAATACTGTATGGGGAATGTCATTCCAGGGCCACCTATCGTGGTCTCGTACCATGTTATTGGATTGTCATGATGAGGCAGCCTAAAGGCACTGGCATGATCTTTTACATCTTGGTCGTTGTGACCGTGTAATTCACCTGTTGCATCGAAAAAGGTCCCGTTTCAGAATGTTAAAATACGTGGTGTTTTTTGCTCAACTTTTTTGCAGAATGTTGGCCGCTTTGCATTGTGGGAAAACAAGGCAGGTAGACTCCGTGTAATCATGTCGACATCAGTGTTGAAACTGCGACAGCTACGCACAAGGGCGCTGCAAGGAATTTTGGGCCCCATGAAAATAACTGACATTGGGCCCCACCACCCCATCCCTGTACAATTACAGCACCGTTTTTTTTGATGGCCCTTGTCAGTTCTTGGAATCACCCTAACCCCCCCTGCCCCCCTAACCCCCCCCCCCCCCCTTATACTGCACCTCTGGCTACACAAACCTGGTGAGACTATTGTGCTTTCTTTCAGGTAGGATTCTGTCTTTCTCATCCTGTATAACCATTGAATTAATGCTAATCTTACATGGCCTGTGTGTATAAATCCTTGTCATAATACAGGCTTTCTTTGATTGCTTGAAGTGGTCCCAGTTTTGTCTGACAGTGATTCCAACCTGGACCTTTTCCAAAATCCGGGGTTCCACTGGGGCTATTGAGGTGCGTGGATGTCTGAAAGGCAACGGAATTCAGACTTTGGCCCGACAGGCTTAAGCTTTTCTTCACAACATTATTTACTCATTTGGTCTCATTTGAACACATAGATAAATGACAGCATTAAACCGAATTTCTTCAGCTGCACGTGCAATGGTAGCTTACTGCTTTGTTTCACCGTGGAGGGAGCACAGGTTCTCCACCTGATGCTAACTGATGCTAAACTCTGCACTAGGATCCAATAGGGGGGGGGGGGGGTTGAAGAGGAAGAGGAATAGATGGCAATCACAGCAATGTGAAAACAACAACTGATAAAAGGGAACCTCTCCTGGCTAACAAGGAAGTAATCCAACGTAAACCCGTTTGGACTGCTTCCTGTCTGCCGTGTGTTGGAATTTATTATAGAAAACAATTTTTCTCTTGATGAGGGGTGTAAAGCAGGGGACCTGATTGGTTCGCTTGCTGACCAATCACGGAACAGTCAGTCGGGCACACACAGTAGCTTGGGTGGCTTTTCTTATGAAGTCAACGTTGTGAAATGCTGAACAGCCGTTAAGTGGCGGATTTGTTCCGGCCCACCTGACCCTGGAGATTTGCTACGGGTCTGGTCTTTATGCACCGCCATTTTACGAGGTTCTCCTGGACGCTGGAATGCTCCTGTGTATGATTGACTCCTTTGCTTTTCATATTTTAGTGTTTCTCATTCTGTTCTAAATTTGTGGTGCCACACAGTAGCTTCACTTGATAACAACTGCTTTTTTTCATCTTCAAATGTAATTGGTGCTTCTCGGATGTTTGGGATTGTCTGACGGTGGTATTCGTTTTCGGAAGATTGCAAAGCGCCACCAACATTCCTGGCCAAATTTCATGTGTTCAGTTTATGCATTAAATTAAAAAATTATGTCAAATAAACCTGTAAATGAATACATCTAAACATCTGGATCTGTGAATGGTGTATATTCCATGTCATACACTGACATGTTAAGCCTTTTCTGAACCATACGCCTTAGACGTGGGGCTGGTCCACAGAGTAAAATTAGCAGTGTAAACAGTTTTTATTTTTTATTTATTTATTTTTTTGTAGCATCTTCTGTTCACATAAAGCTGCCAATGAACGGTCCTGTATTTTTCTATGGAGCCAAGGGAATTCACCTCGCTCCTGAACCCCCCACCACCACCACCCACAAACAAATAATACATTTATCTTTGTGTATTTTCTGGTTTATATTAATTGGGAAATGAATGCCTTTCTTAACATCATGGATATCTAATACTGAGAGATTCTTCTTGTCACGTGGAATGTTGTGGAGTTGCTTAGCGACACAGGCATCAGCTTGGTTGTTAAACTCTCGCTCCTGCCTACATTAGGATGGAAATGATTCAATTGCCGGTTTTAGCTTAAACACTGTTTTAGCTCTGTACAAACACTGGTGCCTTCTCAGTTTATATTCTCAATTTATCTCAATTATAACACTGCCATGTTTCCTTTTAACAGCAGTTACATTTGAACAATTGTTGTCCTATTTATGCATTTCCTCCCTGTTTGGAAAGCCCAACTTGTGTCTGTGCCTGTGTCTGTGTCTGTCTGTGCCTGTGTCTGTGCCTGTGCATGTGTCTGTGCCTGTTCCTGTGTCTGTGCCTGTTCCTGTGCCTGTTCCTGTGTCTGCCTGTGTCTGTGCCTGTTCCTGTGCCTGTGTCTGTGCCTGTGTCTGTGTCTGTGCCTGTGTCTGTGTCTGTGCCTGTGTGTACCATAGACTGTACAATAATATGGACAATGTGTCTGTGAGGTTACCCATCGACTTTTCGAGGGCTTGTGAAAAGAGTTTTGAACGGTGGAAGTGCTGCCAAGCAACCAGAGACTGCGCCGTAGGAAGCAGGAGTGCCGCAAACCGTCATGGGGCGGTCCACAAAAGGTTAAAGCAGCGTACAAACGACACAACTTAACAAATCGGAACATGGGGAGACCAAGAAAAAGCACCGAAGGCGGCTGCATGTGCTCATGGGGAAAATGTGTCGACGTATTTTGACCACATTTGGTACCATTTATTAGCATTGAAAAAAGGGCCTGAAAGACCTATACTAGAGCCAACCTTACTGGTGCCAGAGAGCAACGCTCTCAACAAGACCAGGAAGTGAGCTTCAACAGCGAAGCGGCAAGCCCTTGGTTTGTAATAGCTGCTGCAAGCCCCTCTGTCATTTGGAGGTGCTCTGCTCTGAAACGTGATGTCAGGCCGCTGCCTTCCTCAACTCACAAAGACGTTGAGTTGGAGGAGGAAGGGAATTTGTAGCTTGTGCAGGCAGACCGCAGGTCCCCAAATGACCAGAGGGGGGTGCTGGTGAGTAGATGGGGCATGGACGTCACGCAAACTAAAATTCCTCCCATCTGAGGCGAATTGTGCACGGCCCCACGGGGCTACTGCCTCAGCCCGTGTTCGATGCCGGACCGTGGATCTCACACTAGAACAGCGCCTTAATAGGACGGGTCACTTGACAGCCCACTATGGTAGATTTAGTGTTTTTTATTTATTTAATTTTTTCTCTCTCCTTCAGCTTTCTGTCTCACCGACCAGCCCCCCCCTCTCATTCTCAATCTCGTCTTTCTTTCCCTTGTTTTATTTTTCTCAGGGTCACCGTCTGCCTGCCTGTCTTCCACCGCCCCTTGTGTTAAGTCTTTCTTTAAAACTGTCACTCTCTAACACTGTCTGTTTATCTCACGCTCGTTCTCGCTCTCACTTTCTCTCTCATACTTTCACTCTCTCTCTCTTTCTCCCTGTCTCTAACTCTCCTTTTCTCCCTGTCTCTCACACTCTTTCTCTCCCTGTCTCTCGCACTTTTTCTTTCCCTGTTTCTCACACTCTTTCTCTCTGTCTCTCACACTCTTTCCCTCTCTCCCTGTTTCTCACACTTTCTCTCCCTGTCTCTCACACTCTTTCTCTCCCTGTCTCTCACACTCTTTCCCTCTCTCCCTGTTTCTCACACTTTCTCTCCCTGTCTCTCACACTCTTTCTCTCCCTGTCTCTCACACTCTTTCTCTCCCTCTCTCTCACGCTCTTTCTCTTGCTGTCCATGCCTCATGCAGACGTTGGATTTGCAGTGTCATGAGGCTGCTTCACTTCCTGAAGCACCATGGGGTGTGACCTTTACACAACTTCCTGGCTTCAAAAGCTATTGATATCTGGCTTTCGCAGCCCTCCTTCCTCAGGAAAGTCTGCGTGGAAAAAAAGAGACAAAAAAAGTCAGGGTCGTTCGACAGGAGGGGAGATGCCCAAAGCTTCTCTCTCTCTTCCCATATTAGGTGAGACACGGTCCCTCAAACAACAGCGCGATGGCATCGGCTTCATTTTCACCTCACATTTGGGCTGTGCTCCAGCAGAGAAACTAGCAGTCTCTGTGTTTTTTGGACTTGGAATGGAATTTGGCTGCTGTAATGCGTGGATGCTTGCTGATGCATATATAGCCCCCGTTTCTTTAGGATACTGATGTATAGCTACCATAGTAGGTGTTCTAACGATTTAGAATTTTTTTTGCTCAGCGGTCCAATTTAAATGTCGTGTTTAGACTTGTTTTATTCCGCTGGCTTGTATGTATACAATGTTACCCACAGTGATGAGGCAGAATATTTACACCGATGCTGTTTTAGCACCACCTGCAATAATAAACCACCGTGAAAATAACATCTAATAAATTAAGAGTTTGATCTTGAGGTTGGCAGCTGAAAGGAGAGGTTCCTTCTGCCAATAAAAAATGTCGCCTGCACTTGTATTGCTTTCTTTCTTTTTAACACACACACACACACACACACACACACACACACACACGTAGTGCAGTATTTGGACAGTAACACAATTTTTGTTGTTTTGGCTGTGTACTCCCATCACATTGGATTTGAAATACTGCCAGCTTTAATGTGAGCATATTTACATACATATCGGGTGAACCGCGTAGGAATTACAGCTCTTTTTTTTACACATAGTACACAGTTCTCCCATTCCCCCAATAAAACCTGTATGTTGGGATAGTATCAGGTTATGCTTATTGATATTGGTTAAGTTTCCGGTGATCTTGCTCGGTTGTGAACGTAAGTCTGAATGTAGATGTGTGCTGCACGGGGGGGATTATTGATTTAATAAAATCAAAGCGTGAGTTTCCTGGTGTAGCGGTTCAGTCCTGGAGGGGCGGGGCCGTGAGAGAGATGAAATTGTCACTGTTGTTCTATTATTGTGCGATTAAGAGGCCGGCCTGTTTCTCATCAGCCCGCCCTCGACTCTGGAACGCTTCAAAAGCATTCCAACTAGATCTACAGTCCCTCAAACCATTTGAATTTTACACACATACACTCTTTTTGCAAGTATGTGATCGCATGAGAAAAGCATAATTTTCTTACTCAATTCTGTGTTTAAAAAAAATTATTATTAATATCCTCCAGCTGCAGTTTTTTAGTGAAGCGTGACTCTTAAGCAACCGCTGAAACTAAACACTTATATACAAGTGTGTGAACTTGTCAACTTTAAAAAAATGTCTTTCTTTAACACCAAACGGGGGTGAAGGTTTTGCAGTTCATACATAAAACATGTTGGGTGTTAAAGGGTTTTAATTGAGAGTGCTAGGACATTACATATGATTTTCTTATTTTTATTTATTGCAAAAAAAAATATTTGCCTACTTTCCCAATGTTTTAAGTGTGTGAGTGTATGAGAGAGTCGAGAGAGAGAGTGCGCGTGTGTGTGTGTGTGTGTGTGAATGAGAGAGAGAGTGTGTGTGTGTGTGTGTGTGAGACTGTGACTGAGAGAGAATGTGTGTGTGTATGCGGTGTGTGTTCTTTTGCCTCCCTGCTATTCTCAAATGGCAGTTGAACTCAATTTCAGTTAAACGGCTAAGCACTGCCCCGTTCCACAGGCGCATAGTCAGGCCCCTTCCTGATGGCCAGTGTCCGGGCTTTATCATAATCAGGGAGTTTACCATCTCAGGTTTCGTGTCTCTGAAACGGAAGATGCCTTCACCGCACAGAAAAGCCGCTTCTCAAAGCGATCAGCATTTATCTGGGTATCGTTTCTTTTGGAAGTGTCGCTTTTGGGAAGTGGTTTTTGGTGACATTTCCTCTTACACAACTTTCCCATATAACTTTCAGTGCTGGTCTGGGAACAGAAAATTATTCTGTTTTAAGCCGAAGAACCATTCTGACCAGAATAAAGAACTCATAAATATTAGTACTCTAACTGTACCTAATTTTGTCTTCTTGAACCTCCTGAATTATGTTCACATTCACTTTATAAAGAATCTGTAACTCACTGAAAATGTTGTTTGTTAAGCGAGTTAATCTCAGGATAGTTCTCATCTCTGTTATGTTCAACCCATTTTTTTATACATCTTATGATTTCTTTCTGATCCAGGGGGTGGAAATTACTAGCAGTATTGATGCACAAATCACTGGCAGTGTTGATTTACACTGGATAAAATCACCACGTTGTAAGATGCTGTATTTTATGTCTCTC
The DNA here is from genome assembly GCA_022702515.1 of Ilyophis sp. 1 JC-2022. Classification (NCBI taxonomy): domain Eukaryota; kingdom Metazoa; phylum Chordata; class Actinopteri; order Anguilliformes; family Synaphobranchidae; genus Ilyophis; species Ilyophis sp. 1 JC-2022. Next base: position 8,551,848 of record CM040400.1, on the reverse strand, counting down.
ACACAGCATTACTTTCCATCTTTAATTGTTGTGATCAGCAGTGATAGAGACATCTTATATTTTTACATAGTATAAATGTGCCAAAAGCTGGTATGTGAGATTCATCTTCCACCCCGATCACCTGACCCCGTTCCTCAACTTAACAAACATTCCACATAGTGGGATCAACCGGAGGCCCTGTAGGCTACACGTGGGATCAGCCGGAGGGCCTGTAGGCTACATGTGGGATCAGCCGGAGGGCCTGTAGGCTACATGTGGGATCAGCCGGAGGCCCTGTAGGCTACATGTGGGATCAGCCGGAGGCCCTGTAGGCTACATGTGGGATCAGCCGGAGGCCCTGTAGGCTACACGTGGGATCAGCTGGAGGGCCTGTAGGCTACATGTGGGATCAGCCGGAGGCCCTGTAGGCTACATGTGGGATCAGCCGGAGGCCCTGTAGGCTACATGTGGGATCAGCCGGAGGCCCTGTAGGCTACACGTGGGATCAGCCGGAGGGCCTGTAGGCTACATGTGGGATCAGCCGGAGGCCCTGTAGGCTACATGTGGGATCAGCCGGAGGCCCTGTAGGCTACATGTGGGATCAGCCGGAGGCCCTGTAGGCTACATGTGGGATCAGCCGGAGGCCCTGTAGGCTACACGTGGGATCAGCCAGAGGCCCTCTAGGCTACACGTTAGAGAAGCCCCCTGTATAGGTCCGCCGCGGTGGTGCAGCGGTAAAAGTGCTTTTGGTCGGCGCAGTTGCACACCGAGGATCGGGGGTTCGCGCCCCCGGTCCTGCCAGATTCGAGTATGGCCAGTGCTTTGGCAATTGGCGGCCGCTCCCGGAGTGGGGGGGAGGGACTCGGCGAGAATCGTGGCGCACAAGTAGCCCTGGGCGAGTTGGAATCACGGTCAGGAGCTTGAGGAGTTGCGCCCTGAAGAGGACGTGGCGCCCTGCTTCCTGCTACCGGCTGATGGGGGTTGTGTAGCGGTGAATTAATCAAGCAGTTGCTACATGGGGAGGATTTGAATATATAGGGTTCAGTTCGCTACCAAATTGGTAGAAAAAGGGAATGCAATTTTTTAAAAGAGAAGCCCCCTGTAGTTCAGGACTTGTCTGGTCCTGAAAAATGCCTTCGTGTTGAATCCTGTTGTTCACCCTCCTCCACTGCACGCACCTCTGTGTGTAACAGCCTAATGAGTCCCCAGCATGTACCGCTGGACTGTGTGTAACAGCCTAATGAGTCCCCAGCATGTACCGCTGGACTGTATGAGTTCCCCCCCCCTCCCTCTGACATACTGTCTCTGCACCAGGCCAAAGGGGCTCTCGGGGGCCAAACTGGAGAGCGACTTTGGCCTTTGGTCAAAATCGTCGAGATTAGACCCGCGTCCAGGTTAGGCCTGCGTCCAGGTTAGGACCGCGCTGCCCGTCCTGCAGGTGTGGGGTCAGACGTGTCCAGGCAACAGCGGAGGACATGGGCGGGGTTTTCCCCAGGCCGATTATGTCACTCACATTCCCCAGCAATTCAGAACGCAAGATCTCCTTTGGTGATCTTCTCCTGCGTTCCGGCCCCGTTCACACGTACTGAATAACTACGAAATGCATTCACTGATGTGACAGTGGGGAAGAAGCAATACTCAAATGATTTAACTTTTTTTTTTTAAGTAAAAAAAAAAAAACGGATTTCTGGTATTTTTGAAAAGTGGAATTGGAAAGATGAACCGTGGGAAGTTTGCCTCATGTCAGAATTCCAGCGATGGAATGAGCTCGCGAAGCTGAGTGGATCCGTCTTCTGCTGCAGACTGAACACACACCAGTTCAAACTGCACCTCGGCTCAGCTAATGATAAACTCTTTGAACTAATTTGCCTAAAAGTGTCTGGCAAATGACTACCCTGTAAATTGCAACTGAGCATTTTGCATGGGTTTATTCACCCTACCTAGGCTAAATCTAAAACTACATGCCCCTAAACCAGGGCTGCCCAGTCCTGTTCCTGGAGATGTGGTTTTCAGTTCAACTATAATTTGGCACACCTGATGATACAAATTAGCAGCTCAATGGGTGTTGATTGAGATAAGGGTTGCTTTGTTAAGGTTTGTTAGAATTATGTTTTGTTAGGGTTGGAGTGAGAACCTACAGGAGGGTAGATCTCCAGCAACAGGATTGGGCAGCCCTGCCTGAAGCCATTTTCTTCTTTATAATACTACTTCCCCTCTTGCATCTACTATGGCATCTGACTTTATGTTATATGATTATTGATTATCAGTTTTGGTTTTTACCTGTCGCCTGTTCTGTGCTGCAGACTTTGCTTCTCTATTCCACAGGACGGCGCTCCTGTCGTGTTTTTCCGTTGTCCCGGCATTTAGTGAGCGCGCCTGTTCAGGTGTCCTTCCGGCTTTATAAGCGATGCATCTTCCAGCCTCGGCGCTTCTGTGTCATTGTCGCTCTTGCCACAGAGCCGGTAAGGTATAGGTTTAAGGCGACCACTTCACTTTATAGCTTTGCTCTAAAGTAACGTGGGACTTGCCTTTAGTTGCATTAGAGTTTTCTTTTTTAAGGATTTTGTTTTCTTTTTTGCACTTGCTGTCTCTTGTCCTGGTTTCCTTTTCTGTCTCTCTGAGACAGTTTTTTTTTGTTTCCGTTTTCTCTTTACCTTTTTATTTTATGTTTTTTCATTTAATACAGAGCTCGAGGTCATTTTCATTTCTACTTCCTTTTACTGCTTGAGTCTGCGAGCACCTGGGTCTCGATCCCGAGCCCTTACAGCTACCCTGATGACTTCAGCATTATTCATGGTCTAAACCTACATGCATGCGTTTCTGTAAGATGTTCTGGATAGGATTGTCTGCTAAATGTCTAAATAGAAATGCAGAATTCATTTGAATTTGTTCATAATCTCTCTGATTGCTTGTACTCCGTTTTCTGCCTAAATATCTTATTTGTTTCTATTGGACAGCTCCATCATCATTATCACCTGACACATTATTTTTATATATTTACTGAGACAACTGGATAAAAACCCAACTATGTTAATTTGATACAGGATGAGCCCGGTGGTGAAAGTGGTGATGGCCAAAAATGCAGTGCACTGATTGCTGATCAATCCGTTGTATTCACTTGGCTAAATGACGGTTATTATTCCAGGGTCTTGCTGTAGAAGAGGATCTTTAGCACAGCTTTCCAAGTCTAAGTTACACTCTCCAGGCATAATCCTGCATGTTTACTGAATTAATTGCTACAGTCTGTGTTCCTCTCCAACTTTGCATTTTGTGTATGCATTTTCATTTTTTCTCTGTAATGGTTCTCCAGTTACCTCTATATCTCAGCCAATTAAGTCTTTGGTCCCAATCTTTCAGGGCCAATTAAATAAATTGGAAGATTAAATTGACCTGGGCAGGAAGTAGGTCCATTAAGCACATCCTGCCTACTGGCAAGGTTATAAATGCTTTAAAGTCCAGCCATGTTTTTATCCTTGTTTCATTGTGACCAATCACACAGCTGTGTGTTTAACAAGTAAAAATAAACAGCTGAGACAAACTGAGATAATAGTTCCCTTGTTAGCAACTCCATCTCCCTATTTAAGAAATTCTAAATGCAATGTTAGATAATCAATAAATTTTATACAAAATACGTTTTTTGCTGCTGTGCTCATAGTTCAACTACCGAAGAGTAGTTGGATGCCATTTGAAGAGAGTAATGGGGGAAGGTTACACCTGTAAAAGTACAGAGTTAGTGGAACTCTTTCCCTGTTGCATTATAAACAAAACGGTCATGTTGACAACGTGGTTTTCGGAGGGCAGAAGAACACCCGCTGCTCTTGATTAGGGCCCTATCGCCGCCTGCTGAAGGTCTTCACCGTGTGATTATTGCTGCTTTCGGCGATGACTCGTCTGTGGTCGTGGGATGGACACGGGGCGTGGGTGGGAGGATCGGAAGAAGACGGGAAATTCTGAAAGAAATGGGATTAAAAGCTGGAGAGCAACCTTGCCTTTGACCCAGGCGGCCGATCGGGCCACGTTGACTAGATCAGAGGGATAGAAAGGCTCATTTTATCAACTGCGTGGTCTTTCTGGTATTGAAAAGGAGACGGGTGCTCTGGGTCAAATCGATTATTTTCAAAAACACACATACAATTGTGTAACCTGTAACCTGATGAACCACTGTTGTTAGTAGTAGTGATATTTCTGCATGGCAAATCATTTATTTGTAGATGTAGTAGTGTAATAGAAAAACAACAGACACAACTGTCATGACATGCACGCTGCTTGTTCTGAGTAATTGACTCATTCATTGAAAGGGGCGTGTTCAAAATAATAGCAGTGTGGAGTTTAATTAGAGAATTCATTCATTCAGTGAAAAAACAGGTGTCATTAATTGTCCTTTATTAAGGAAGAAGGGAAGCAAATGTTTCACACATTGTTATAAAATATATTTTATTCTGAATTGCTAAGTAAAATGGGCCGTTCCAAACATTGTTCGGAGGAACAACGTAATTTGATTAAAAAGTTGATTGGATGTTTCAGTGAAAATATTTTCAAAAAATGTATTATTTTTTTAGTGGCTGTCTCGTGTAGTGTAGGTTTCAACATAGTAGAATCATATGGCTCTTGAGATTAAGACTAATGTCCCCTACATGTCCCCTAATTTCTGGGCGCTCTGGGATATTGCCAGCTCTGCTGACTTTCTTGTCACAACATTGGCACGAGCGTTTTTTTTTTGCAGGACAGGGCTTGACGTTAAGGCTTCACCTTTTTTCCGGGACAAGTATATTTTTTGGTCCGACAAGTAAAACTTTCCATCCAAAGGGACAAGTGAGAGATAAAAAATGTTAAATTAAAAATGATCTGAATAGAAGTAGAAATTGCATGAAGCTCATTTCTCCTGACATCCTGGTTACATTGTTAATAAGATAATTTTGCTAATAGGGGTTGAGAAAACGCGACGACAAATTGAATCTGTTTCGATCACAAACGGGGGATTTAGAACAAGTTGCCATTTTAAGTGAAAAATGAAGATCCCAAAAGACCCCAAAACCTAATGTCAAGCACGTGATGACATCATCTCCTCTTCCGCAAACGGAGAGGAAGGCTTTGAAACGACGTCGGTAACGTAAGGTAACGTGAGAACTCCTCGCTGTCGGTGAGCAAACGTGCAAAGCTTTCATTTGACAGAATAGCGCTTCAACTGACCTCCTCTTCTTCCCCAGCTGGAGATAAAAGACAGGCCAAACGGGTTTCACAGGAGATTGGTCCTGATGGTGCTGCTTCAATGTTAGTATTTTTTGCCTTGAAAATATTTGCTTAGCTGGTCCTTGCTTTCTTGTGTGATCGTCAGATAAAGCTGTCGATATCAGCCATCCCTTGGGCCCCCCAAGTGTTTTCCTGGACAGAAGAATAAAATAAACATGTGCTTTGGAGCTCCACATAAAGCTCTGATGTGCTTGGCATTACTTCTGAGCTGTACCCCTTGTGTTCACCCGTTTCTGATAATATGGCACTGGTTTTTAATTTTGTTTTAAGCCATTATTATACTAGTACCCTCTGACTTACAAGACAAAAAAATCGAATAAGAAAGGCACTGCAATAGCATTGAACTATGAACATGATTCCCAGAGTGCTAAGGTTAAACCTAGCATCCATACCTTTCGAATGGCAAATGTAACAGAATCCCACTTTTAAAAGATGTATGTGTATCTCACTCTGTATGTGTAGCTATATGATTTGTGTATGTATAGGCTACTCCACCAGGGTAAGCGTAATTCCCCACAACCCAGTGGTTACAGAAAAACATTTGTTTCAGGGCGGCTTCTTGTGCCCGGAGAAGTTTCCGTGCCCCACATTTGCGTATATTAAGGGTAATTTGGAGTCATTTTATGGCAGAGGTGTGAATGCGGAGGCTGTTTGCGCTGCCATGTCGTAAATTGCTCAGGTACCGTAGCACCGTTTCAGGGGCCCTGCCATGTGAGCTTTCCTTCTCCCTTCTCCATTTCCCGTGTTGCTGATCTCTCTGCTGCCGTAATCCCCGACGGGGATACGCGCGGGGAGCCGTCGCCTCACGTTGGCGTTGGCGATCGGAGTGCCGACAGGGATATTTTTTTTTTGCCCTCCCAATCCTTAAATTCAGCATTTTATGCTCATTACAAAACGCGCTTGTTAGTATATTATAACATTCCGAGGCTCTAACCGGCGCGAAGCAACTCGCTATTTATTTGCAGTGAGGCAGAGGGCGGCGTATTTAAGGATTGACACGTTGCGCATTAGGGAACAGCGGCATCGCTTGTACACCGCCAGTGCAAAACTGGTTTTCAAAGCTGTGCATACATATGTATACAAGAGTAATAGGAAATCATCATTATCTTGGGGATAGGTTGTAAATCACGGTAACATTCAGGAAACGCATGATCTTTTCAGACCTTCTATAGGTATCCATGAGTTAGGCATGGTGGCAGTGGACATACATCTATAAACTGGGATATTCTGACCTAAAGTTGAATTCTATTTTCCCCAAGTCTCGTCATTCCCCCCCCCCCCCCCTATGAATAGTGTCACTGTTTTTACATAATTTGACCCTGTTTGTTAATATTGTACACTTGTTGCTTTTCTATTTTTAAGAAAAGCTCAAATCACAGTCAATAACTGCATTTAAGTCTCACTGCTAAAAGATGGCACTTATTTTAATTTCACTCATAAAATATTTCTGCACCCTGAGGGGTTGACTGCAGTGGGTGGCACACAAGTAATTCATTTATTTACCCTCGGTTTATCTTTCTTAAGAGGATGGTTTGGTTACAGCATGTCTGCATTAGTCAAGGAAATTAGATCTGTGCCTTATTAACAAAATACTCCTGTGAGAAGGACAGAGGGGACATTTTTCTTTGGCTTAACTAACTGGTTCCCTGGTAAGAGTAATGCTTGGTTGGGGGGATACAAATCGTGTACTGTGACAAATAATTCATTATAGTTTGCAAGTGAGTACAAAAATAACTGGTTTGAAGAACATAATCACATAAGAGCAGGTTTCGGGTCTCCTTTTCTGTCTACTGTATTTGCCGCACGTGCAGAGAGTTACAAATTCCCACGTGAATTGACGAGTGCCTCGTTTGAAATAAAGAAAGAAAAGGTTCTCTTTAATATTCCTGTAATAACTTACAATTCAATCAATCACTGGGTGTTGGAACTGAAACATTTTGCTCAATGAAAAAATAAAATTCTGCATCAGGGATGAGCTGTTATGGGACAGACTGATGCTGAGCTCCCCTCGTTCGGGTGCTGTTCTCTGGCTCTATCGCAAATGCTTCACATTTCTCCCCTTCACAAGCAAGACAGGTTACTGGATCCCCTCTTCCCACATACACGCACACGCACACACACACTCTCACTCTCTCTCTCTCTCACACACGCACACACTCACTCTCTCTCTCTCGCTCTCTCTCTCACACACACGCACACACTCACTCTCTCTCTTCTTCACACATACATGTGCACACGCACTCTTCCTCTCCCTCACACGCACACACACACACTCTCACTCTCTCTCTCTCTCACACACACGCACACACTCACTCTCTCTCTTCTTCACACATACATGTGCACACGCACACACACACTCTCCCTCTCTCTCTCACACACACACACACACACACTCGCTCTCTCCCTCACACATACACGTGCACACGCACACACACACTCTCTCTCTCACACGCACACACTCACTCTCTCCCTCACACGCACACACTCACTCTCTCCCTCACACATACACGTGCACACGTACGCACACACAAGCACTCTCTCCCTCTCACACACACACGCACTCTTTTCTGTTTTTCTCTCTCACGCAGTCACACACTATCTCTCCCCTCTCTTTCTCTTTCTCTCTCACACAAACACTCTCTCTTTCTCCTTGACCCTGAGGTGGACTCTGAAATTGGGGTTGTCGCTGGTATGGAGGGGCCAGCCTGTGACCTGACAACGTTCATTTCGTCCTGCATGTTTTCGGGGTCACCGTGCCCTGCTTGCCTATGACTTGTTGTTCTATTGCTCTCTAACATTTGCTCTCTGAATAAGGAAAACAGTTATTTAAAATATGGAGTGTGTAAAACTTGATTATATTTGATTATATAAATTTTATTTTTTATGTCAGTGGTCCTCAGCCCTGTTCCTGGAGATCTACCGTCCAGCAAGTTTTCATTTCACCCCTATTTTTGCTCACCTGATCCAACTAATTAGCAGCTCAACGAGATCTCTAGCTGTTGAATGAGGTGTGCTTTGTTATGGTTGGAGTAAAAACCTGTTATGTTAATCGTTATTCAAAACTAATGTAGCCTTTAAACGCCTGAATTTCGTATTGAGAGTGCTGGAGCGTAATGTATGGATGGGTGGATGGACAAATGGAAGACTCATTATGGTCTCCTCTTACGGCTCCTGTATCCATCTGCTGTTCAGAAGCTCCTCGAAGGGGAAGCTCCTCTCGCGTGCGATTGCTCTCTGCTTGTCACGAAGAGCTGTCCACTCAAAACATCCACGTGATCGACGGATTTTTAGTTTGAAGTGGAGTGAAGGGGGCGGGGGGTGTTTTCATTAAATGGTTGGATCCTCTCCATCACTAATGGTGGGGGAGTGATGTAGGTGCCGTATTTTAATATTAGCCCACAATATTAGCTAACACAGCTTCAATTTACATTTGTGCTATATTTTGGTAACAAGCAAATGTTTTGCAAGGTAGTTTTTTGTGATTGCTGAACTCGCAATAGTTCATACTTGTTCGTCAAGTTAAGGACAAATGTTGATTGAATCCCAGCGATTGTTTTTGTGAGGGTGAAATTAGTGACGGTATTTTAAATGTCTTTTTTCCCCCCACTCTTTTCCTGTTTGAGGGCAGTGGCACTTTCCCATTTAAATTGCGTAAGTACCTCTTTGTTGTAGTCGGAGTGCGACTAGTAGATCTGAGGGTGTCTGCATCGTCAGAGTAAACGGGGTCGATTCCCTGTGACTTCTCTATTAGCATTTATAAACGTGTCATTACCTGTTTCACAGAGTGATTGGGTTGGTTAATTGTAACCTGACCCGGAGAAACTGAATCTGAATTGTGTCTATTTATTTGTATGTTTATGCTGGAGTGAAGATTGCAGTGGATGTATTAATGCTATTGGAGGATGATTCTGGAACGTTCTGCATGGTATTCTATGATTATTTCGGAATTCTCTGCTGATATAATGGGTTTGGAGAATAATTCTGGAATACTCTTCAGGTGCAATGGATGCTATTGGTATATATTTTTTCCAGAATACCCTTCTGGTACAATGGATGCTATTGGATGATGGTACCCTTATGCCCAAGGCTGACCCCACCCTTTTCCCCCACAGGTGGAGGTGGGAAGAGGAACGGCCGGAGTAAGAAATGGAAGGAGATGCTGAAGCTGCCGCACATCAGTGTGTGTGAAGAACTAAGGCGGACCATTGGTATGGAGTGGAGATGGTGTGGGACAGGGGGGTGGGGGGTGTGTGTGTGTGTGGGTTTTGAGAGTGCTGTGTGTGTGTGTGTGTGTGGGTTTTGAGAGTGCTGTGTGTGTGTGTGTGTGTGTGTGTGTGTGTGTGTGTGTGTGTGTGTGTATTTTAAGAGTGGTGGGTGTGGGTTTTGAAAGTGCTGTGTGTGGGTTTTGAGAGTGCTGTGTGTGTGTGTGTGTGTGTGTGTTTTGAGAGTGGTGGGTGTGTGTGTGTTTGTGTGTATTTTGAGAGGAGTGTGTGTGTGTGTGTGTGTGTGTGTTGAGAGTGGTGTGTGTATTTTGAGAGGAGTGTGTGTGTGTGTCCGTACGTACGTGTGTGTGTGTGTTGCACAGAAAGGCAGGTTCTGTTGTTCTCTGGCAAGACAGGATAGGCTGTGGAACTATGAGTCTCAGACACAGGTAATGAACAGCCTCACAGGAGGACAGCCGAGCCAGATCAGGGGTTGGACTACATTACTACAGCGCTGTAAAAATGTAGGGCTACAGCAGGGAGATTTCTTTTTGTTAGTTTGGAGCTCTTGAGAATTATATCTGGCGTCTAAAGTGGTATTTCTCCAGAACTGCGAGCTGAGGTCATGGCCCAGTGGATTCTGGCATGTTACTAAGCTGACCCCAAAGTCCCTGCGTGTCCGTGAAGCGTTGTGTGGCGTTTATTAGGCCCTCTTTTTCGGTCAGTCTCTGGCTGCGTCCCAATATTCTTCACTCCCCACCTCTCTTCCTCCACTCGCCCACTACCACTCCTCTCCTCCTTTCCTCCACTCCCCCACTACCACTCTTCTCCTCCTTTCCTCCACTCCCCCACTACCACTCCTCTCCTCCTTTCCTTCCCTCCCCCACTACCACTCCTCTCCTCCTTTCCTCCACTCCCCCACTACCACTCCTCTCCTCTTTTCCTCCACTCCCCCACTACCTCTCCTCCTTTCCTCCACTCCCCCACTACCACTCCTCTCCTCCTTTCCTCCACTCCCTCACTACCACTCCTCTCCTCCTTTCCTCCACTCCCCCACTACCACTCCTCTCCTCCTTTCCTCCACTCCCCCTCTACCACTCCTCTCCTCCTTTTTCTCCACTCTCCCACTCCCACTTCTCTCCTCCTTTCCTCCACTCCCCCTCTACCACTCCTCTCCTCCTTTTTCTCCACTCTCCCACTCCCACTTCTCTCCTACCCGGAAGTATGCAAAACTGCCTGAACGTCTCGAGTACAAGTATTTGCATGTACAGTATACAATGTACCTGACATTGCGGTTTGCGTCGAGACATTTATTAATATGTAACCATTAATACGTAATTAAGATGTAATCAGCGACATTAGATTAAAACACAAAGATCCGTTACCGGGGCACGGAGTAGAGTAGAGGAGTGGTAGTGGAGAAGGAAAGGTTGCGTTTTTCGACTATTGGGACGCACCCCGTGTCTCATTCAGAGAGGAAGTTCTGGCTTTTGCCCTTTAATCCTTTGACTCTTTCAGTGAGTCAGTGAGTTATAGGGCAGCAAGTGAGTCAGTGAGCAGTTAGTCAGTCGGTTTTGTTCGTCAGAGAGCCAATCGGCCATTTTCGAGGTCATTTCCCTCCAGTCAGACTGAACACAGTTTATTAATTAAGATCACAAGAAGAAGCTGATGCCCATGGTACATTTTTAAGGATGCTTATGATGTTCTTTATAAATGTATTAGTTATTTTTAAAACCTGTCCCACCAATGTACATTCTGATTTAATCTGGGAAAGTTCATTAATATCTGAAAACAGGGAAACCCAATGGAAAATATTTAGTTTTAATGTGTCCGCCAATCATGCAGAGTCAATGAGCTTTCGAAGTTTGATTTAAAACGAGCCTCGTTAAAACCTGCCCCCAAAGTTAGTAACAATCTGCAGCAGTTGGTTTGATGTACTGGGACAAAGAGGGACACGGCACCATGAGAGTTATGTACGCAGTGAGCTTTTGGAATAACTGGCACTGCCCCTCCCAAGATGGCCCTGACAGATGACACGCACTCGGGCCCTTATCGGGCATTGCCTTGAAGGCCTTATCTCCATGGCTGAACGTGATAGGGGCCACTGTTCCCCTCTCCACCCACCCCTCCCCCCTACCCCACCCATCCCCGTTCCTCCTCCAACCTCACTTGCTGCTTTCCTGCAGTCTGCGAGGCTAACGGAGTTTGAATGCCCGTTGACCCCGTGTGATATGTACCCAGGTGACACTGGGCTATGGGGGTGGTGGAGCAATCCAAATCTCCTCCAGGCTTTGTTTATACCCAGAGACTATGAAGGTGTGAGATATACAGTATAAGGATGAAATTGATGTTGCTGGGAAATTATACACAACGTCAGAGTAAAAAAAGGAAGTACTCTCTCACTGGCGATAATTCTGGCAATCCTACGGTACAGTTGGCCAATGCTCACAAACTTCAACAACAAAATAAACCAAAAAAAAACTAAACGGCAACAGAAAAGCACACTTTGTTGGATACGTATACGTGTACATGATAGAGATCAAGTTTCTGCATAGTTGGGCTGATTACATTATCACTACTGCAGTAGACACGGCGTCTGCAGTCGCTTAAATAGCTTTGGTTATTGATGCAACCGTTGGAAGCATTGATGTTAATTTGAAACAGAGTGCATTACTGTCCCATCCTGTATGGATGACCCTTAGATCTATAAGCAGGAAAGCCAAGCTGACCGGATGCAGTTTTCCCTATGCGCCTCCGGACAGCATCCTGATCCGGATAAGGAGAGGGATGACGTAATCAGATCCCCCCTCCCGGATTTATTTTATTATTTCATTGATTAATTCAATTCGTTTTTTTGTTGTTGTTTTTTACATGTATATACAGTATGTATTTTTTCATCCCTTGTCACTGCAATCACGGTCTGCTTCCACTGGTGAGGCGGTTGGCTCATTGAAAAATGTCCCTCTGAGGTGCCCGAGTGAGCCGTTGGTTTGTACGGTACATTTGACTATCGACAGCTGAAGTAAGATATATAAGATTAAGATATTGATATTGAACCTTTAATTTTTCTTCTGCAATTTTTTTTCACCATAGTTACCATCCTAGTGGGCTAAGCAGCCACAGTGCACAGTGGGACAACTCGGGTTCAACTGAGGCAAGCCTTGTCATGCCTTGTCAAGGGCAGGCAACCTATCATGCATGCATTTCTGTGAAGTGTGGGAGGAAAAAAACCGGAGGAGTACCAACACAACAACACACGAACAGCAAGAAACAAAACACAACACAGGGCCCCATCATCCATCCGAGAAACAAACCCACCACTTGCTGTGAGGCAACAGTGCTAACCACTATGCCACCGCGTCCGCCCAGCCGTAAGGCTTGAACCGCGGCGGAGGTGAATGCATGGCTTCTGCTGCACATGTCTGCACATCGTGGGGAAATCGGGCTCCGCCCACCATTCAGAGACCTTGTGCAATAACGTTTTTTTTTCCCCCCTCCATTACATTCCATTCATTTGGCAGACGCTTTTATCCAAAGTGACGTACAATAAGCGCATACCGAATGTTATTGAAGCAACTACACACAGGTCAGATAAAGTACATTTCTACCATAACATAGCAGCTACCCGTAGACATCAACATCAAGTTTTTTCCCTGTGACGTAAGTGTTCTTTAAGCCACAGGATAAAGATGTGTACTTAATTATATTTTTCTTTAAATTTACAAAACAGGAAAATGATAAATAACTAATTTTTGAATGCAGCGCCGGAGGTCTGATGCGGCATGTCTGTTCTTACATGGACGTTCGCTTCGAGTTCACTTCTGTTTGGAAGTCGGCTGAAACGGTTAAAATGTAAAATCTTAATTTCGAGTAGTTGCCTTTCCCAGCAACATTTAAGTTGCCCGATCTCCTCTCCTCCCCACCCCACATTTGAGGTGACCTCCTTTGAGTTCTTTACTGCAACACAGCTTGTATTTACTCTCATGGTCTTTAGTTTCCCAGCTGTTGACAATTGAACCTCTTGACTACTGTGATGTACAAAAGCTGTTGTATTGGACGGCAGTGAGGTTGAGAGGATTGCTCCCATCTGGAATGCTTGAATGGTTCTTATAGAATGGGCCGGCTGTTCCAACATCCACTTATCCCATTATTCTGAAGAGTTCTGGAGAATTCTGATATTTGGGATGAGATGGATGACGTATAAGTGGATTTGAGGAGCCAACTGTTGTCAGACTTGGTAGTGGTTACCTGGTTAAAATGAAAGGCTATGGGGTTGAGAGAGAATGAGAGAAACCAAAAGGGGAGAGAGAAATCGTCAGTGCGGATTCCGTGAGGATTTTTTTTTTCCACAGCCCAACAGTGGAACTCCAGAGCTCACACTGATCCTGGGCAGAAAGGTATTTAGATCTTGGATGTGCGAGGCAAAGACCAGAGATCCTAGCTGTCTTTGGGTATGGAAAAGAAGGTATCATCGGATAGTTTGGGGGGGGGCGAGGCGTGGCTGGTCGCCCGGGGTCTTTTGCCCCTCTGTTGGTGTCAGTCCTCCAGACAGGTCTGTGAGTGCGGTTGTCTGTGACTGCGTGTGTCTGTGAGTGCAGTGTCAGAGTGTGTGTGTCTGTGAGTGTGTGTGTCTGTGAGTGTGTCTGTGTCTGTGAGTGTGTGTTTGTGTGTCTGTGAGTGCGTGTGTGTGTGTGTCTGTGGTGTGTGTCTGTGAGTGTGTGTGTGTGTCTGTGAGTGCGTGTGTGTGTGTGTGTGTCTGTGAGTGTGTGTGTCTGTGAGTGTGTGTGTCTGTGAGTGTGTGTGTCTGTGTCTGTGAGTACGTGTGTCTGTCTGTGAGTGTGTGTCTGTGAGTGCGTGTGTGTGTCTGTGAGTGAGTGTGTGTGTGTCTGTGAGTGCGTGCGTGTGTGTGTGTCTGTGAGTGTGTGTGTGTGTCTGTGAGTGTGTGTGTGTCTGTGAGTGTGTGTGTCTGTGAGTGCGTGTGTGTGTGTCTGTGAGTGTGTGAGTGTGTGTCTGTGAGTGCGTGTGAGTGTGTGTGTCTGTGAGTGTGTGTCTGTGAGTGCGTGTGAGTGTGTGTGTCTGTGAGTGTGTGTGTCTGTGAGTTCTGTAGAGCTGGGACATGTGGTACAGCTCAGCCTCGTCACTTCCACCCAGATGGGGATCAGTAAGAGAGGAAAATACTCAGCGGGAAGCCGTCGGGAAAATCTGTTCTTTTTGGAATGAACATTGCACAGAATCTGGACCTCTACTTAGTGTTGAATGAGTGTGTTTGTGCGTGCGTGCGTGCGTCCGTGCGTGCGTGAATACATGTGCATGTATTTGTAAGCGTACGAGCCTGCGTTGCTTTTGAGTGTGACCATGGAGACCATATCTGCGCTGTTGATGTTGACACTTGGATGTGTAGCTGCCTGCACTATGAGGGCCGGCATGCTGTCGTTAGCAGGGGGGTGGAGCCTGAGGTAGAGGCCAGGTGCTGAGCAGGAAACAGAAGAGTTGGAATGACCCCAGAGGCAGACAGAGTGACCGATAGACACACACACACACACACACACACACACACACACACACACACACACACACCTCATTTTCATGAGAAAGATGCAGCTGCTGTCCTAGAGTCGGGTCATCTCTCCCCGTCTCTCTCTCTCTCTCTCTCCCCCTCTCTTTCTCTCTACCCCTATTTCTCTCTCTTTCTCTCTTTATCTCTCTCCCCATCTCTCTTTCTCTCTCTCCCCCTCTTTCTTTCTCCCTCCCTCCCTCTTTCTCTCTCTCTCATTTTTTCTCCCACTCTACCTCTCATTTTCTCTCACTCTTTCCACCTTTTATCTCCCTCTAGCTCTCCCTCTCTCTTTTTCCCTCTCCCTCTTTCCCCCTCTTTTTGTCTCTCTCTCTCTCTCTCTCTCTCTTTCTTTCTTTCTCTCTCTCTGTCTCTCAGTGGCAGTTGAGTGAGAGGCGGAGCTTAGTGGCGCCCTGGCAGCCAAAGCCGCGCTCCAGAGGCGGTGAGCGAACGGGGGTGCGCTGGGGGAGGAAGATGACGCACGCGGTTCCCGTCGTTAATGAGGTCGCTCGCCTTCCCTTGGCAGCCGCGTGGAAGTGTAGCGGGAGTCTGGGGAGAGGAAAGCTCTTCCTTCCTACGGCGGGGGTGTTACGTGTGCTCAGCCCCAGCCAAGCCTCAGCCCCAGGCCACAGCTTGTGTTCCCTTTTAAAACGCATCTCTGGACAACAGACCACCCCCCCCCCCCCCCCTTGGGAAGGTTTCACGCCTTTATAAATCTGCATCGTCCAAATTGCTGTTGCGGGGCGTTTCATTTTCAACCGTTCACTTGGCATTTTCTTTTCCCCAGTAAACATGAAAAAAATTAACACCACCGCAACTGGGGTGCACCTGTGACGCATGAAAACTTTACATTTAAACAAGAGATCATTTTTAAGAGGACAGTCTTTCATGTCAGTGAGTCACAGAGATGAGCTTTAAAGAAAATGGGCTCCTCTGATTGGTGGTTCATCCTGAATCTGCCTCCTTCTCTGCTCATAGATCTTTCCCAGGCCCGTAGAACAATGCGCAGTTTCTGTGGGTCAGAGTCCAGAGTGGGTCAGAGACCGTAATTTATGTTACGGTCAGGGCCCTGACCCAACCGCAACATAAATGGACAGACACAAAAATGGTTGCATAAATAAATATTTATTAAATAAATAATAGACAAACCTTGCGTAGGTATGGATGCGTGCCTGCATGAGATGTGTATGGTAGGTGTATGGATGCGTGTAACGTGGATATAAGAATTGACCGACAAACAACATGAAAAAGAGAGACTACAGTGAAGCAACCTCTCGTGAAAAAGAGACGCCGGTAAAGCAACCTCCTCTGTTCCAGTTCTTCCACTGGACAGATTGCATCACGCGCACGAGAACTCGATACGCTTCACCGTTCTCCTCATTTCGCCGACGACGTAAGGACACACCTCTGGTCCAATGAGAGTCTCCCAGACTGCACAGTCTTCAGCAGGTGGGAACGACCTCAGCTACGCGGGACCGAGTCCGTTCGGTCACTGAATCTTTGAAAGCCCATTGGCTAACAGGAGCTTGAATGGGACTGTGGAGCGACACACTGTTAAAGGCAGTTTATGGAGACCGAAGGCACGCATAAGCTCTCTCTGCACAGCCCAGGAGACGGTGTTGATGAGGCAGGCGGAGGTGAGCGTGGCAAACAGCATGTTGTACAGGAAGACGATGTGGAAGTTTCCCAGCCAGTTATAGCGCCCAAAGTCTCCCAGCAAGTCAAAGCGTGTCCGAACGGCTTGCCCCTGCCGTCTTATTGTCGTTTTTTCCACCCTTCATATAAACGTTTTATATACATTTCCAGTAATGAAACATGAGACCAGGAATAATTTTAGTAGTGGCAGATGACCTCTAGCACCACACAAACACTATGATAAGAGTGGCAGTCACATTATTAAAGGTTGAATGAATGCACTGACCGTGAATAAGACATAGGGTAAGGAGTGTTGTCTGCTGTAATTGCATCAGGAAGTCTGAAAGAAATCTGTTATGGATTTGAATAATCATAACTATGGTCTGGTCAACAATCTTCATATACATTTCAAGTTTTGCTTGCACATACTGCGAATGGCACAGTTTTTATAGACATAATAAAGGGTTTAAATCCCTCGTAATACAAGCTTGTGTTATGTCTCTTCACCACTGTCACTCTGTCTGTTTCTCTCACTCCCTCTCACGCTCTCCCTGTCTCTCACACTCTTTCTCTCACCCTCTGTCCCTCTCTCTCGCCCCCCCTCTCTCTCTCTCTCTCTCTCTCTCTCTCTCAGAAAGGGATTACTCCAGCCTGTGTGAGAAACAGCCCATTGGTCGGCTCCTGTTCCGACAGTTTTGTGATACGCGGACCGAGCTGAGGCGCTGTATCGAGTTCCTAGACGCTGTGGTAAGAGCTTTCTGTCCTCCGGCCCCCCAGTGCGGGGGGAGGGGGGTGGGGGGTGGGAGACCGGAGGCGCACTCATTAAGTCATTCTGACGTCAGAGACTGGTCTGGTCACTGGGGGAGGTGGGCTGCATAGGGCTTGAGATTGTTTCTGGGCGCTTGGAAGAAGAAAAAAAAAAGGGTCCCTGTCCCGTTTAAAGGTACAGCATTCAATCATACAGGATGCACAAAAAAATACTTACTCAAGAAAGTTATTCAGAAGAAAACTCCACTGTCCGCTGGGCTTTAGTTTGTTTTGACTACT
Source organism: Ilyophis sp. 1 JC-2022 (assembly GCA_022702515.1). NCBI lineage: Eukaryota > Metazoa > Chordata > Actinopteri > Anguilliformes > Synaphobranchidae > Ilyophis > Ilyophis sp. 1 JC-2022. The sequence goes on along the minus strand of CM040400.1, from coordinate 8,534,181 downwards.
AGACGCCGTAACACTCTGCTCTCCAGGATGGGACGCCTGACTGCAGTTAAATTGCCTTATTTTTGGAAAATATGCCTGGTTTGTGATGTTTTCAAAGCTTGCGATGTGAAAACGGCCGTCGCTAGCTGAGCAGTTTAACTTTGCGGAAATTTAGAAACCTTTTTTTCTGCCATTTTGTTTCAGCTGGTTTGGGATCTCTTTAGAACGTCGGTTGTCTACTCTTAGGTGCTTTCCTGGTGCGTTCTGGGTAAAGACCAGCTGTATGAACAGCGGCCCGGTCAGGACTAGTAGGGGCAGTCCTCCAGGTTCCCACAGTCCTCCATCTCTTCTGCTGTGTCTGGAAGTCTGTTTTTTTGCCTGTAAATCTAATCATAAGTCTTTTGGAAAAACCTGTCAGTTTGACCTGGGTCGGGGATTTGTGTTATTTAGTTAATCACCGGTTCTTTTCTGTCTCCTAATCCCACTGTGTCTGGTGTGCACACACACTCTCATGCTATGCTGAACTGTTGCTGTTTTGACCTATCCAGATTTTACTGTCTGTCACTGCCAGTACAGAGGTGTTTCCCTGAACTGTTTGCATATTTTTTATCATGACTTTTGGATTAATATTAGATTCCCCTGGCTGCCGATGGTCATGTAGTGGGTCATGTAATCGAGAGAGAGAGACAGGGAGAGACAGACATAAACTGAGTGTAAGAGAAAGACATATCACAAGCTCGTATTACTAGAACTTCACCTGAAGAGACAGACAGGTGACCGCTGAGAAAGAGAAGAGACAGAAAGGAAAGAAGAGACGATAAGAGAGAGACACAGAGACACAGAGACACAGAGACACAGAGACACAGAGACACAGAGACACAGAGACACAGAGACACAGAGAGAGCGGGGCTGAGTTGGAGGTCCATGAAGCTCAGTTCTGCCCTCGTTCACCTGACGCCTACGCCAGTTCCTCCCGGTCCAGCACACCTTTCCCAGCGAGACGGCGGTATTGCCTTCCTGCCACTCAATTGCAGGCTTTCAGGACCGGACCTCCATAACAGGCCATTAGTGGGGAGAGGTGGGTATTTTTAGCGGGACACTAACGCCGGGTCTCTGAATCTTCCGCAGGCCGCGTACGAGCTGGCGCCCGACGAGAAGAGAAGAGGCTGTGGCTTGAATGTTTTAGACACATACTTTAATAACGGGGTAAATATCGCCTCCTCCTGCTCTTTCAGGACAAGTCCCGACCCCTCGCGGGTCTGGGTGCGATTGGCGGTACCGCCGCAGTGCGCCACTAGGTTTTGAACATGCAAAACTGAGGTTGTGGGTTCAAATCCCGGGTGGGGGCACCGGTGTCGTAACGTTTTGAGTGAAGTACTTAAACGTCAACGGCTTCAGTGACTGTCCAGCTGATTAAAACCGCCAATAAATGTTATACAGAATCAAGTTGCAATAATAACCAGAATGACTCAAACCGTTATTTTTATTATTCTTGTTCTTGTTATTGTTATTATAATTCTAATGATGATTATTATTGTTATTATTATGAGAGGTAGTCATATAGTCATAGAATAATGAGAATCCTTGCTGGGGCCTGAACTTTATCCAGTTTGTGAACACGATAGTGTCCAACAGCACAGCCGCTGCTATGTTTACTTAGTAGGCCGTGCTGTTGTCAGTGCGTATTTGTTTTTGCCTCTTAAATCAACGGAAACCTTTGAAGGCTGTAATCTAGCTGTCATTAAAGTTTGATTCCATGAAGATAAATGTCGCTGTGCAAACCGTCCGTCTGTCGCACGCTCAGAGTGACAAAAAGAGTCGTGTGCCTGAAGTGGCCGGACCGAGCGTCTTGTACAAGAGCGTCTTCTGACATAAATGACCCGGAGAAAGTGTAGTTTTTGTTTCACTGAAACACTTGGAATAGAAAGTCTAGATTGTTCTTACGCACTGCATGCTGACACCACACTACACTGCTCTGGAGACGCCTCCTCAAGGTTCCTGCGTTTAGAAACTGTCCTGTTATGACTTTTTCTTATCTTTTTGAGGAGTGATTACCATTTTAAAGGACACCTAGGGCAGTTATCAAAAATATTGAAGTGAATTGAGGGTTTAATTATTATAATTTTAATTTGTATTTTTTAATTTTTTTAATGCCAACAAATATTTTGAAAGTGCACGCCAGGGAATGTTTTTAGTTGTCCAGCCCAATCACGGCCCAAGTCAAGGCTGCTGTTTAAAAGTGCCTCTGTCAAACCCAACACTTAACCTGGGTTTCTGTTTCACATAAAACAACCGGGGGTTTCTTTTCAGTAGGCTAAATGTCTCTGTACTTCTGTGTTTTGTTTAATAATTCAACAGACGTAAAAAGTGATTGATTTCTGCTTTCACTCCCCTTCTTTCTAAAGTCGACGGCCCATTTACCAGAAATACCTGGGGAAGTGGTGGGAGAGTGCAGAGACAGACTGGAGCAGAGTCCCTGCAAAGAGCTCTTCAAAGAGTGCACCAGGTGAGTGTGTTACTGATGTACTCATATATGTCATACAGTTAAAACCAAACCACCCTGTGTGTGTGTGTGTGTGTGTGCTTGCGTGTGCGTGTGCGTGTGCGTGTGTGTGTTTGAGTGTGTGAGTGTGAGAAGAGCTCTTAAAGGAGTGCACCAGGTGTACTCATACATGTCATACAGTTAAAACCAAACCACCCTGTCTGTGCGCGTTTGTGTTTGTTTGTGTGTGTTTGTGTTTGTGTGCGTGTGTGTGCGTGCTCACTTCCCCAATTTCACAGAGATCGGTCTGTTGCTGCGCCTTGCTAAGTATGGACAAATTTACATGTAAGCAATCAGAAGTTACAAAGGGTGTTTGCATTGAAGAAAAAGGTTTTCACCGTGAGCGCAGGCTGGGCCCCGGGGTTGCGGGTTCGAACCTAGGCTGTGTCAGTCAGCCGGCTGTGAGCGCCAGTACTGTGGAGTACTGCTACAATAGCGCACTGCGGTGTGTCACGACATGACTGGCTCGTAGGTGAGGACTTTAGAGGAGTGAATGCGCTTTACCTACAGTGAGGAAAAAAGGAAAAAGAGAACAGGCCATTCAACCCGTCTTACTGTAGTTTGGACTGTGTACTAGAATATGTGACTATCAAGTTTGGTCTTGAAGGAGTCTGAATCCACTACAGACCCCGGCGAGTTAGCGCTTGCATTCACAGTCCTCGAAGTGAATAAGTACGTCCTCTTATCAGTGCGATTTGCCCGTAAGCTCAAAGGCATTTAAATCCCCCGTTTCCTCCCCCTCCTCAGATTTGAAATAGTGTGCAGTTAAACTTTGTTGTTGCCTTTTTAAAATATTGTAAATACTTCTACTACTAATTCAGAATCACTATGGTCCCTCCCCCCTATGGCTTGTGGTACGTATATCTGGCACAACAGTGCTGTTGTTAAAAGGAGAGAGCAGGTGTCTGGTGACGCAATTCTCACTGTGGCTATACGGTGTGCTGATTCGTGCCTCGACAGATTTTTTTAAAAATAATTTTTTTTTACGTGAAATATTATGAGTTTGTTGACACATCGCAGTTTCCCGAGACAACCGTTGGCCGGAGTGAGAGTGGGCAAAGTCAAACCCCCTCCTTGTCACTGTTTAAACTTGTCCTTCGGTCTCCAGAACAGGTACTTTTTGGGGGGGTTTTCTGTGCTTCTTCAGGTGTATTGCTTCACCCGCCTTCCTTCTTTAGATTGTGCGTTTGCCTGTTTAACTGTATCGCAGCTGGATTTGTAACGAGAAGGTTGCCGGTTAAAATTTTGGGGGACAGGGTCATTGTTTTTTTCCCTTCTGAAAAAGGTGCTGAACCTAAATTGCATTAGAAAATATCTAGCTGTATACATAAAATTTACATTTAATCGTTCATTTTTTTCATGTGCCATCTTCTTTTTAAATATTGTTTAAGGAGTACCCTTTGAAGCACAACTCAACTTTGGTCCAACTTTGGGTTGTGTAGTTACCTGGCCATGATATGAGTCCAAATGGTGGCAAAATATGTTCCTGGGGTGATAATTCAGAATAGGGTATTTGTCGCTCTCCATTCACTTCTATAGGACAGCTAAAACGGTCTCAAAATGACACTTCTAGCACGTATATGAACTAGAACGCAGCGGATTCTGTCAATACAAACAATATACGTGCTAGAAGTGTCATTTTGAGACCGTTTTAGCTGCCCTATAGAAGTGAATTGAGAGCGACAAATACCCTATTCTGGATTATCACCCCAGGGGAGCACAGAGCAACTAACAAACATATTTTCCCACCATTTTGACATCATGGCCAGGTAACTACACTACCCAAAGTTCTACCATACTTCAGTTGTGCTATAAGTCAGGCCCTCCCTGGTGCATTAAACAGCTCAATGCCTGTAGTCTCCTCCCCTCTCCCTCTCCCTCTCTCTCACACACACACACACACACACACACACATACACACAGAGCCACACAACCTCCTATATTACAGGGAGGCAGTGAACCGTCACCAGCCCCTCCCTGACGCACAGTTGTCACGGAAACAGTAGATGACATCACCCCATCACTCCACCTACCGAAGAGCAGGTGTTCTCACCTCTGGTACTTTTCTCTCCTGCCCCCCCCCCCTCTCTTCTTCTCTCCCCTCTCGCTAATGTCATGTGTACTCAGGCGTCTGTAGTCTTTGTTTATCAGATCTCTCCTGTCTGAGGGAACGTGTCCATTCCTGACCTCCCTGGAGTTGATCATCAGAAGTGCCTGCTGTCTAATTCCTGCCCCCCCCCCTGCACGTTCAGCCCTCAGACCGCCTGCAACATGGCCCCTCATTCGCCGTTCCAAACCCCGCCCAGCTCTCTGTGCGCCATGCCGCAGACATCCTCCTAAGGCCCGGCAATTAATTTCCGTCCACTGTAGGGGACACAAGACTCTGGTATTAATCTCAAGAAGCTATGCTAAAACCGACACTACAAGAGACATTCAGTAAAAATAAAATTAAATAACTAATATTTAAAAAAATATTTTCACTGCCACATGTCTTTGTCATCCAAGACACTTGTATTATGTCAAAAAAACTTCAAATACTTAAACTCTTTTTCTGCTGGGTCTCAGGAGTTTAGTTCCAGATGTTTCAGACGGCCAGTAGTGGCTCCTCTGCCGAGTGTTTTAATTTTTCACATCGATTATTTATGCATTCATTCATGAAATATTTAAAGAGTACTGCGAGCTGTAAGTGATACTGAAGATGGTCTGACAGACCAGGAACAAAATCCCCCCCCATGATAAATAGCATCCATTTTGGTTCCTTTGCGTCCATTTTGGCTCCTTTAATGCAGAATAACTGTGCTGTGTGGCTGTGGCTCGTGTTCCTGTGGTTTTTGAGTGGTTGAGTCTTATTATTTTTTCAGAGGGCCTGAACTCAACAGAAGGCTGATAAGTGGAGGTTTGGTTTGGCCCACAGTAGCATCGCGACCTGCTCATTATAAAATTAATACAGTACTAAAGAGGGAAAACCATTGTGTGTTTAACATGTATGTCCATATATAGTTACTACTAATTAATTTCACAGACTTTTTGGGATGCAAAGTATGTCCAAGAAAACACTTTTCTGGGGTTTATTACTGGTGGAACCTCCACCCCATGTGTACATTTCTATTCCTGGGATGTTTTAGCATTGATGGGCTGGACAGCTTGGCTGAGAACATTGATAACAGGGTTAAGGCAAACGATAAGCAATCGTGTCGTTAAGGAGCGCCCCCCTTCTGTTCCTGATACAAGGTGGGTCAGCGAGCTCTCTGTGTGTGCAGATCAGAGAGTGGGGGGGGGGGGGGGTGTTTAAAAGAAGAAAAAATAAACACTGCTTTGATTTAAGGTGTTTGTGCTGTTCAGGGGTTTTTAGGGGAACAGAATGCTCTTCTGGGGTTTCTCTGAGGTGCATTCTGTTCCCCTAACGGATCTGAGAGGTGGCGAGGGGAATGAGGGGGGGGGGGGTCTAGGTGGGATGGGGACACAGAGGTCCGGGTGGTGCTGTAAACGGCAGTCATGCGTGGAGGCGGAGCTGGCTCTGGAAGCCAGGGCGTAGCAGAGCGGAGAGGGGTTCTCCGTACGGGAACACACTGTACACCATTCATTTGGAATAACGGTGCCAGGGCTCTGACCGGGACCTGCCCTGGTGGCCGCAGGGCACAGGGGGAATAAGCTTCTGGATGGGGAAGGAAAACCGTTTTAGTTTTTAAAAAGGCAAGTCCAGGGTGTTGGTTAGCTACGAGGCGCTAACTCGGGGTCGTTTTCACAGCCGCCCTGACCGCCGGCCTCCTCGGTGGCCATGTTCACCCCAGAGTGGTTCCCTTCTCCCAGCCTTTTGATGTCAACCTGAGACACCAAACAGTCAAACCGCCCCCCAGGCTCAAGAACTTTACGGAAGGGAAGACTGAGAGAGCGCCACCAGCCAGCAGGAGTATAGCAGTAGAGACCAGCAGGAGTAGAGCAGTAGAGAGACCAGCAGGAGTAGAGCAGTAGAGGCCAGCAGGAGTAGAGCAGTAGAGACCAGCAGGAGTAGAGCAGTAGAGAGACCAGCAGGAGTAGAGCAGTAGAGAGACCAGCAGGAGTAGAGCAGTAGAGGCCAGCAGGAGTAGAGCAGTAGAGACCAGCAGGAGTAGAGCAGTAGAGAGACCAGCAGGAGTAGAGCAGTAGAGAGACCAGCAGGAGTAGAGCAGTAGAGGCCAGCAGGAGTAGAGCAGTGACCAGCAGGAGTAGAGCAGTAGAGAGACCAGCAGGAGTAGAGCAGTAGAGAGACCAGCAGGAGTAGAGCAGTAGAGAGACCAGCAGGAGTAGAGCAGTAGAGAGACCAGCAGGAGTAGAGCAGTAGAGAGACCAGCAGGAGTAGAGCAGTAGAGGCCAGCAGGAGTAGAGCAGTAGAGGCCAGCAGGAGTAGAGCAGTAGAGTCCAGCAGGAGTAGAGCAGTAGAGAGGCCAGCAGGAGTAGAGCAGTAGAGGCCAGCAGGAGTAGAGCAGTAGAGGCCAGCAGGAGTAGAGCAGTAGAGACCAGCAGGAGTAGAGCAGTAGAGAGACCAGCAGGAGTAGAGCAGTAGAGAGACCAGCAGGAGTAGAGCAGTAGAGAGACCAGCAGGAGTAGAGCAGTAGAGAGACCAGCAGGAGTAGAGCAGTAGAGAGACCAGCAGGAGTAGAGCAGTAGAGGCCAGCAGGAGTAGAGCAGTAGAGAGACCAGCAGGAGTAGAGCAGTAGAGAGACCAGCAGGAGTAGAGCAGTAGAGCGGAATGGAGGAGGAAAGGGGAGTGGAGGGAGGGGGGGTACAGAGGGGTCGGGGCGGGTTTGACCTTTCAAACTACTACGCCAAAGTCAGAACACTCGTTCGCATTTTCACGTGCACGACGGTGCAAGGTTGCGTCTGATGTCTGGACAAGGTACAAATGGTCCCCGGTAACCTTTAACCCCACTCCTCTCCATCCCCCTGTCATCCTGTTGTGGGGAAAGATGCCAGCCTGGATTAGCTGGGGTGCCTCAGATCGCTCAATCGAGAAACGCACTGCGGCTCCCGCTGACCTCATCGGTTTTCCCCCGGCAATCCGGTCCCCAGGTTCAAATCCTCTCTGTTTTCCTCTTGAAGACGCATTTCGGGGTGGAACTGCGTGTTCTCGAGGAGCCCTTTCCATCTTCAACATTTATTTTGAATGGCTTTTAAAGGACCGCCTAGAAAAGGTCCCGTTTCGGAGCGTCTGTTTCTGATTAAGCTTTTTTTTTTTTGCGGTGCTAGCCAGGAATGTTTCTGCTTATTATTTTACTCTGGAGGTCATAAATTATGCATGTTCCACCTGCTGATGGACGGAGAAACTTGGCCTTGTTAAAAGGAGTCTCTGGTTTTTCGAAAAGAATATAAAACCCAGGGAATGTATTTGGTCAGCCATGCAAAGCATTTAAAAATCCATTCTAAAGGACCCTTCTTAAGTTTGTTACGTCCGATTTTTCCTGGGGTTAATGAGAGAAAAGTTCCATTAAATAAAATTTATTAAATGATAAATAAAGTAAACAACTAATGATTTTTCACAGAAGCTCAGAATAGGTTTGTGTGTGTGTGTATGTGTGTGTGTGTGTGTGTACGTGCATTTGTATGTGTGTGCAGGTTTGCATGCATGAGTGTGTACATGCATAAATGTGCCTGCGTACGCACGTGTGTGTGCATGTCTGTTTCTGTGTGTGTCTGCGTGCGTGCGCGGTGTGGTGCGGTTTTGTCCATGATGATGTGAGTGATCTACTGACTGATTAGCAATGACACGCATGTCGAACTGTCGCCCATTTCCTCTGCGTCGTCACGGAGACCACACAGAGAGAACAAGGATCTCTCTGCCCACCATCAACCACTTTTCTTGCCAGCTCACTGTACGCACATCACCTCCATTCCCAGCATGCACCAGCTCACTGTATGCACATCACCTCCATTCCCAGCATGCACCAGCTCACTGTATGCATATCCCCTCCATACCCAGCATGCACCAGCTCACTGTACGCACATCACCTCCATACCCAGCATGCACCAGCTCACTGTACGCACATCACCTCCATTCCTAGCATGCACCAGCTCACTGTATGCATATCCCCTCCATACCCAGCATGCACCAGCTCATTGTACGCACATCACCTCCATTCCCAGCATGCACCAGCTCACTGTATGCACATCCCCTCCATTCCCAGCATGCACCAGCTCACTGTACGCACATCCCCTCCATTCCCAGCATGCACCAGCTCACTGTAGGCATATCCCCTCCATTCCCAGCATGCACCAGCTCACTGTACGCACATCCCCTCCATTCCCAGCATGCACCAGCTCACTGTACGCATATCCCCTCCATTCCCAGCATGCACCAGCTCACTGTACGCACATCCCCTCCATTCCCAGCATGCACCAGCTCACTGTACGCACATCATCTCCATTCCCAGCATGCACCAGCTCACTGTATGCATATCCCCTCCATACCCAGCATGCACCAGCTCACTGTACGCACATCCCCTCAATTCCCAGCATGCACTCCTGCTCTCTGAGCTTGTTTATTGACGTTTGGGCTCGATCGGTCTCTGCCAGTACTCAGTTTTAGTGTGTGAGCACGTGCTCAGCACAGTTCCCATGTATGAGCACGCTGCAATCCTTTGTTTCTCCTCGGACCTCAGAAAGATGGGTTTTTAGGATGGTTTGTTTTCCCCTGTGAGAAAGAGAGACAGGCCAGCTGGCCGGCCCCGGGCCCCGGGCCCTGCCAGTGTTCCCCTTGCTGTTTTTGCCCCTTCATTGAATATCTGACTTGTCTCTTCCCTCCTGCAGCTAGTAAAGGTGGCTGTTGGTTTAATAGCACTTTGCACCGCTCTATGAAGCTTCATATGCAAGCAGAATGCATCTTTTTGTACACTCTACTCCTCTCACAAAGCTATTTGGTTTCTTCCAATAAGCTTAGGCCGGTTTTCTTGGTCTTGGCATTGATTCAATTTTGGGGTATTTTTTTCCAGACTTTGGAAGCACTTTGTCCTTATAAGAGATGATCGTTTGTGCAGTTGCATGTGTGTGTGTGTGTGTTTTTTTGTTGTTGTTTTGGGTGTGTGTTATCTGCACGAGGGGAGGGGCTTAAGGCGGGTGCAAGCTGCCGGCATTCCCCAGCTGACAACACTGGGAAGAGCTTTATTGATGATTGCTCTGTGCTACAGCTGCAGCATTGCTACACACACTCTCTCACACGCACGCACGCATGCACGCACACCCACACACACACACACAGCTCATCCCCGACCTTTGGTTGTTGGTTGACAGCAGTGGTGGTATTGAATGGGCTGTTTGAGAGTTTTGTTCCCGTCCTGCATTCCTCTCTCACGGCCCTGCAGCGTCTCAACGTGCCCCTTCTCCCCCCCCTCCGCAGAATCGTTGGGGAATATCTCAGCGGAGGTCCGTTTTCCAGCTATCAAGAGACCATGCATTTCTCTCGCTTCTTGCAGTGGAAATGGCTCGAAAGGTAGGTGCACAAGCGCTGCGTTGTGATTGGCCGGTGGACACGGCAGCATTCCGATGATGGATCCAATGTTGCCCCTCTCTCATGGATGTGTACAGGGGTGGAGGGGGTCGTGTAATTGCCCAAAGTGCTCTGGTCACAGAAGCATGGTTTCAGTCCGCAGGGTAGTCCCGGCTCGGCCATCGCATAAGAGATTAGGCCCCTATAGCACGGCTGGGTTAGCTGTATGTAAAGCGCAGAGTGAGAAGAATTGAGATTAGGCCCCTATAGTACGGCTGAGCCAGCTGTATGTAAAGCGCAGAGTGAGAAGAATTGAGATTAGGCCCCTATAGCACGGCTGGGCCAGCTGTATGTAAAGTTAAAAGAACTGTCTCCTGACAGACAGCGCTGCGGACATGCCATTCCAATTTTATGGAGGACGATATTGCCACGGGGCGGGCCTCTGACATTCTAAAAAGATTGTAAATTCCAAATTGGGGATAAATTTAAATAATAAAAAATATATTTAAATGTAATGGTTCGTGTTCTGGTTGCTTTATGTGGAAGGGTTGCAGATTAGAATCATGAATGGGAATTGTCGTTATGCTGTGAATGAGGCTTTAAAATGAGATAAATCGATGCTGAACAAGTGCAATACATAATACGAGTATATATATCGTACATTGCCATGTGTGATGTGATCAGCAATCTCGTAAGTAAGAAACTGTATTCTTGAACCCTGTTTGAATAGTATGCGCTAGATCAATAAGACTTGTCTATTCGGTGGGTTAACACACATGATTAATTTATTTAAGTGTGTTTGTTTTTCTCCAGGCAACCCGTAACCAAAAATACGTTCAGACATTACAGAGTGCTTGGCAAAGGTGGATTTGGAGAGGTGAGAGTTCTGCACGCAAGTCGTTTTTCAACTTCACTCTTTTTTTTTGTTTTAAAGCTGCGGTGGTTCCATTCGGCTGGATGCCTTCTCCAGTTGAGAAACAGCGTAAACGCACAGCCAAACTTGTACGGCTCTATATCCGCATGTGTCCTCCTTCGATTGATATATGGTTCTATGAAAGCTAAGCTCCTATATTCATGCGTGTCCCACTGCAAAAAAAAGTCTGTCTTGCCAAGTGTTTTAGTCTTGTAATGAAAATATCGACTTGTTTTAAGTTACTTTTTGCTTTTAAAGTGAAATTTCCTTACCCCATTGACCAATATTTTTTGTCTTATTTAGTGAAAATAAGTAATATAAATACGATTTTAAGTCTAAATATGAGACTAAAATACTTGTTACGTTTGACTTTATTGGAAGTTTTTTGCCGTGCCACGGTGAAACGATCTCTCCTCTGTCTCTCCCGCTAGGTTTGTGCCTGCCAGGTCCGTGCCACGGGTAAGATGTACGCCTGTAAAAAGCTGGAAAAGAAACGAGTTAAGAAGAGAAAAGGTGAAGCAATGGCATTAAACGAAAAGCGCATTTTAGAGAAAGTTAACAGTAGTTTTGTAGTAAGTACTACCCTTTTTATTTTACATTTCTGCCTCTTTTCCTGATTGGTGGAATTATTTTACATCCTCTTTCCTGATTGGTGGAATTTGGCGTCGCCGCTGTCAATTGAATTTATTTTTTTGCCGGTGGAAAGCTTGTGCTGAGGCGGCGGAGATGCAGGACTTCACTGAGTGTGTCATTCGCTGGAATCACCTTTCATTTGGGTCCTCACCTGCCCACGAGACCAAACGCCTAAAGAACTAAGCAGACATTCAGAGACTTAATCATGGCATTTACACGGATCGCCCGAGGCTACATTCACAAATAGTGTCTCTTCTTTCTCTGGGCCTGCATAAAAATGTGGCAAGAAATCTTCAGTTTTATTGAGTTTCTTATAAAAATAATAATAAGAGGACCCTAAGGTTTTCTGCCAGAGAACTTTCTCCTGGCCCGAGGTCTTCATTTTTGCGGAGAAGACGACATGAAAATTGGCAGAGGTGTTTATTTAACATTCTTGGAGCAGTGGTCGGAGTGGATGTTTGCGCGGTTGAGCGGTAATTGCCGCATGTGAAAGGTTGTTTTCCTTTTTCCTCCGGGTTTGTCCCCCCCCCCCCCGTTTCTACACACAGCCACCAGCGAAAGGTCACCCGACGCACCTGCGGCCTGCCAATTAGAGGCTGGCACTCAGAAGCCTCCACTCCCACAAAAATGCTAACCCAACACAGCCCGGGACAGTTTGGGAATGTAGCCTCCGCTACGGCGTTGCTTTGTTTTTTTTTGAAGCCTGCATCTTTTCCGTTCTCTATCACCGTTCTGGCGCAATCCCCACGTCGCGTACGCACCGCTGTTCTCCTGCTGGCTAACTGGTTTACTTTCCACACCTCCTGCGCCTCGCTCTCCACGCAGCAACACAGCTGCGATTTTGCTATTTTCATACCTGAGGTGGATTTCAATACTGCAAAAAAAAAACAAAAGCAGAAATCACCGGCGCTGGCCGGCAAGCGCATGCAGCGGTTGGTACAAGTGACTGCGATTCGTGTGCTACTTCACCGGCGAAAGCGGCCCTGTTGCTTAGCAACCCCGGCCAAACAGCGACGGTAGAAGAAGGAGTCAAGTGCTCTGTGGCAAAGTTACCACGTTTTTCTCTCACCCACACTGTCATTGTTGCTATGCCTGCTGTTGTGGAGTGTTTTAGCTGAGGGTGAGTTGTTCCTTTTTTGGAGGGGGGGAGGGGGCTTTGGTTTGCAATTCATCCTGAGCTGTCAAAAGCATCTCCATGGTAGCACTGCCCACTTTCATAGGACTGTAAACTAGGTTGAGTGTTAAGCAGGAACAGCCTGCATTGCCGGTATAGGGGGGAGCAGAAACTGCCTGCATTGGTGGTATAGGGAGGAGCAGAAACAGCCTGCATTGATGGTATAGGGAGGAGCAGAAACTGCCTGCATTGGTGGTATAGGGAGGAGCAGAAACAGCCTGCATTGATGGTATAGGGAGGAGCAGAAACAGCCTGCATTGATGGTATAGGGAGGAGCAGGAACAGCCTGCATGTCGGGTCATGCCGGTTCAAATCCAGTCTTTGCAGAATTTAGTGGGGTTAACATGATGAGGTCACGGTCTGAGCCATATGTCCAACAAATTCACTTGAGGTTCTTCGCTAATACGTAACAGTACTGGAGTCTTAAGATGTCAGTAAGGTCTAGTACAGTGTCTGTAGAACAGCATATTTCCCAACTGACAGCAGATTTACATGTGTTAGTTTAGTTTATATAAATTGAGAAAAAAACTGACTCCAGACCATGTTCAATTCATCAGATGATGTGTTCATCCAGGAATGGAGCACACAAAAGATTTTAATCAAGGCAGCCCAGGTGTAAATATGTTTTTTTTTGTACAAGATTTTTCCCTGGTAAAGGGTGTTTTACAAACCCGTAGTGCCATTATGAGTACTGTTATAAGTACTACCACTCTGACCTTTTTCAGGTGTAGTTATCAGAAAACTTTACTTTATAACAGGCCGAGATACATAACTGTGTCTCCATGCCGCCTCTCTGCACACTCTTTTGGTTTATAGTCAGTGATGCGGGGGGGGACGGGGACTCTCTTTCTCTGCCCTCCCACACTTTCTCTCTCTCTTTCTCTCCGAAGGACACATCCTTGAGACTCTGGAGGGCTGGGTGACCCTGTCCCATTTGCTCAGGTTGAGGAGGTGTGGGGGCACAAACACCTTTTTAGTCTCCAACACCTGCACCTTGGGACAGGGCCTCAGGCTGGCACACTGTTAAATCAACTCTTACAGAGGAGATACATACGGTCCCCATTGGACTCATATGCCCTCTGTTAGAGTTGAATTAACACTAGACATTTACTGTGCACATGCTCAGTTACAAACACAAATAAACAAATATATAATAAAAATAAAAAGACTAATTACTTATCTTGGGAAAAGGACCAAAAGATAATGTATAGAAGATAAAAAGATCCCAAAGATCTAAGTCCCCAAAGTGGAATCATCTGAAAATCATTAATTGAAGCAGACAGAACAAGATAAATAAAATTGATTGTTTCCAGTTATTGCTGTTCTCTCGCATTTGTTTTATTGATTCTACATAAAGACCATTAATACATAAAGATACATTAATTATCTTCTCCTGTCACTGCAGTTAATTGTGTGCTGTGTAGCATTTTCAGTGGGCCGTCTTTCATGTGTGAGGTTAACGCCCCCTTAGCCTCAACTCAGCAGCCCATTGGTCCTTTCCAAGCTCGGGTCACGTTTCCCAGCGCTGTTGGACAGATGGGATCTGTCCCTGTGGCAGGCTCATCCTCTGGAGTTTTAAACAAAATCTCGCACGCTCTCGGGGGGGGTCAGCGACCTCTGGAGGTTTCCCGCTGAGCTCTCTGTTGAGATGGAATCTCCGTCCTTCTCGGAGGCAGCGGAGGGGGGTCTCGTTTGTTCCAAGTCAGCTCCTCTCTTTTCCCCCCGACGCACTGTGTATGTTCTGTCAGGTTCTGTTTGGTAGCGGGTGGTTTAGCGCCTGTTTTTGTTTCCTTTTTGCTGAAGATGCATCGTGGGTCACGCAAGTAGGGCCCCTGTTTAATTTTTACTTAAGTGTAAGGAATCCTCTTGATTGTATTTCCGCTCATAAATTTAAATTGAAATAATGAAGACTAACTTAGACATCTGGCACAGCCCGCAAATGAGCGCAGTGCGCTCCACAGACAGACAACCGAGTTAATATAAACTTTCATTGTCAGTCAGCTTCGGGCTTGTGACTTCCTGTTTCTGCCCAGTTTTCAATCTGGGCTTCTAATCCAAAATCCCAGTGAGCCAAAAATTCTGACAGAATGTCTTTCCATGCAGCTTCAAAATGGAGGCATGCCCAGTGGCATTGACCGCATTGACCATGTTGCCCGCCTCTCTGTGAAACGGCTAAATTGTGCCCATGTGCTAATCCCACGTGCTAATCCCAAATGCTAATCCCACGTGCTATGCCCACGTGCTAACGCCACGTGCTAAGGCCCCTCATGCTAATGCCTCCTGTTCTCCCTCTCCCCACAGGTTAATTTAGCCTATGCCTATGAAACCAAGGATGCCCTTTGTCTAGTGCTAACGATAATGAACGGCGGAGATTTGAAGTTTCACATTTACAACATGGGAAACTCGGGCTTCGAGGAGCAGAGGGCTATTTTCTACGCGGCAGAGATCTGCTGTGGGCTGGAGGACCTACATCGGGAGAGGATAGTCTACAGGTACCCTGCTTTACTCGCCTCTTCACACAGTTTACCCTGCTTGGCGTTGTTTGAGTGATTGTCTTGTCTGCCGGTTGTCAGTGTTGCCAAGGTAATGCGTTTTGTGTATACATTTTACTGTCTTGTTGCTGCACCGTCAAGAGATGTGGGCCCCACGTCCTATTAGTAATGTATACACAGCCTCCCCCTTCATTCATCTCATTCATGAACAGTGTTCTAAGGCATTCTCCTTGAGCCAAGCTGTGTGCTGCTCAGCGCTGCCCCCGGTGGACACATTTGTTTTTGCGGGTGAAATGACCTGTGTGATCTGTTTTTTAAAAACGCTCCTTATAAAGTACGCGCATTTGTCATCAGCCCTAGAAATGATAAGTTTCCTGACCTTTGTCACATGCCTTAACCGCGACACAACACTGCTTTAATTTCTGTAACTACTGTTCTGCAACAACAAGCTTATTTCATTTTCCTCCAGAGACTTGAAACCCGAGAACATTCTTTTAGATGACCGTGGTAAGTGTAAATATTTTTTTTTGTTCTACTGATGATGAATAGCACTCAGGTGACTATCGCAGCACCGAACCTGAATCACTTGGAAGTGCACTGTGTCAAATCCTTGCTGTTCGGAGAGTCCGCCAATAGGCGAAGGCAGCGGCCCGTGGCTGTTCTGTTCGGGCCGAAATCCGCCGTTTCAGCTCACTGGAACGGTGATGGAAACAGATTTTTCTTTCTCGGCAGCGTTTATAATGGAGATGTTCACGGGTGTGTTTTGGAAGGCGGTGATCATCGTCTCTTTCTCTCCCTCCCCCCACAGGGCACATCAGAATCTCAGACCTTGGGCTGGCGGTGCAGATCCCAGAGGGAGAGCCGATACGAGGGAGGGTGGGCACCGTGGGATACATGGGTAAACTAACCCTCCACTCTGGGTTTCCACTGCTTGACCCACGTTGCATTTTGTCTACGCAATTCCTACCACAATGACATAAAATGTGTTGCAAAGCCTAAAGGCCAAAAACATATGTTCTTGCTGTGACTGATAAGGGGTGGTTGACCTATAAGTTCAGTAAGACACTTCCTGTTCCATCTTTTTTTGTTTTCTTTTATTGTACTGTGCTGTATTTTATGCTCTGTGCGGCAACCTTTTGGCCAGTGCTCTCTTGAATAACAGAATTTAATCTCAATGGATTAAAAAAAAACTTTAAATAACAATCGTATTCCACACAGTGAACAGTGCAGTAAGTCCAATTTCAACTGTGCAAACTGACCAATAGGATGCATTTTAGTAAAGGAGAGGAGTGGTCATCATAGGCCCATTAAGCCACGGCTGTCATGCACACCTCAGAACCCCCCCACCTAGAATTCTGTGCTAGTTGGTTTATTCCAGAAGAAGCGCCTCCCCTTTTTCCCCCTCCATGTGACCTGGGCCTGTGTCTGTATCTCCGCCCCTCTACCCAGCTCCAGAGGTGATCCAGAACGAGAGCTACTCCTTCAGCCCGGACTGGTGGGGTCTGGGCTGCCTGATCTTCGAGATGATCCAGGGCCAGTCGCCCTTCCGCCGACGCAAGGAGCGCGTCAAGCGCGAGGAGGTGGACCGGAGGGTGCGCGAGGACCAGGAGGAGTACTCCGATAAATTTTCGGAGGAGGCCCGGGACATCTGCAGGCTGGTGAGCGGGAGCGGGTGACGCGACTGACCGCTGCACACAACCCCCCCCCCCCCCCATTTCACCCACCCCCACCGTCACACTTCTGTACTTGAGTAGATTATTTATTTTCTTCATAAGAAAGTGCCTCTGAATTTCTGGCGCAGCATGTAACCCATTTACAATGCAGATTTATACTGGAACAAGTGGGTAACAGAACCTTTCTCTGGGGCAGTTTCTCATTCTCATTCTCGTCTAGGGTAGCGGGTCTGTGATCTGCCCCACACACTGTAAACTGGACCTCCCCCAGAGGGTTATCTCAGCCCAATCTCTCACCTTGATGAGGGACATGCAGCCCCGTCTGAAAGCCTCTTAAGGATTTCAGGCGTGTCACAGAAACAAGGAGGCTTTGGGCTTTTTAAAAATTTGGATGACATGAGCTGTGAAATGTTATTTTGATTTGAAACGGCAGGAAGGGTGTGCACTTGAACACCCCCCCATCCCACTCAAGCACTTAATTTCCACTCTATTCTGTCAAGCACTTTTGCTGACAGCAATGTCATAAAGTTATTACAATATAGATAATCAAAATAATGATTATTTTCTTTCATACTTGAACCGTTGAATGGCTGTTGTGCGGTCAGACGGGTACAAGCCAACTGACATTAACCCTGCCTCCCCAGTTATCTGTAGAGAAGAGTCTAAAATGATCTAAAATGCACAAGCTGTTTCTCCAGTGACTCCTTCGTCTTCTGAGCACAGTACAGTCCTGCCCTAGCTGAGGGGCGGGTTGATGTAACGGGGCATCTGACGGAAAAGGCAAGGGGCCTCCGTGTGAGACCAGCGGTGAAACGCTTCTGCCCGGGTGTCGGACGTGCTCGTATTTCTCAGTGATTCGTGCGCCACGCCTCGGAACGCCGGGGCCAGTCAGGAGGCGGAGTAAAGCTGTGGGTGGGGCCAGCCAGAAGGCGGAGTAAGGCTTTGGGCGGGGCCAGCCAGGAGGCGGAGTAAGGCTGTGGGTGGGGCCAGCCAGGAGGGGGAGTAAGGCTGTGGGTGGGGCCAGCCAGGAGGCGGAGTAAGACTGTGGGCGGGGCCAGTGGATTTGTGGGGCGTCTTCTCGGGTACACGTGGTGATTTAATGTCCCGCCAAACGAGGGTGCTTTCCTCCGCCCTATATATATGCAGCCGTTTAAATTACAGCCACAAATGGGAACGCACACATAATACTGGAGTGAATATTTGCTGTCACCTCTGAGAGGTGGGTGGGGAATGACAGTTTGTGATTTTCACTATGTAAAAATGAACAAGACGTCAATAAACATAACGTTTAAAAAAACTAAAAACAAACGGGGGGGCACAAGTGAGAGGACTGTGTGTGCGTGCATGCGTGCGATGGTGCCCGTGCAGTGAAAAAACTGGAAAATAGAAAGAAAAAAAATACATCAAAAGAGAAGTCTAAATTAAAATGGAGTCCCTCGCTGTTCCAGGAGAAGCCAAAGGGATTGTTTAGCCGGCAGGGAAATGCCTCATTACTCTGTTTGTATGACTGGATGGAACATTTTGACCCGGGGTGCGGAAAAGCTCGAGGCTCTCATGGGATTCAGTGGAACTTTGTAGTTTGGGGCTGATCTTGAGATTGATATCGCCCGCTTTAGAATAGATGAGGGCAAAGAGGACAGTGCTCAAAAATGAATGCCTTTTAATTTTCAGCTTGCTTCCAAATTCAAAGATATTATCGCCAGCGTGATGTGCAAATAGCACTCCGTTAATATCTGTAGATGACACGGTGCCCCTACCAAACAGTGCTTCTTTCAAAAATAGAGAAGATTAGAGGCATTTTAGGATAAATTTTATGTTTAACGTTGGCTCGAGGGTACAACTGCAGCACCCCCGCCCGATTCCAGGGTCCCAACTGGGATTCAAACCAACACCCAAATGCTGTTTACCACCTCCAAAGGTGTAACTACATATATTTGTTTTCTATGGGCGATGTAGCGTAGCCATTCTTTTCGGTTAAAAGAAAAAGTAATTTATGTTACTCTAAAAAGCCCAAGGCATTTTATTATCAACATAATAATATACTGTTATTGCTTTAAATCCTTGCTTGAGCTGTAGGACGTGGAGAACAGCAGTTCTGGACCCGTCCCATCTGGTGGCCTGGTGATATATGTTGCCTTTTAGTCGAGGCAGTCGGGGGTGGTCAGATGTACAGAGAGATTTCGGAACCCATTAACCTTTGGCGACCCGACCCGAGAGTGTTGCGTTACACGCACCGAGCAGTGTGTCTTTAATGCTCACCTCACGAGTGCGCTTTAAATTCGGGGCATTTCCGTCTGATTTGGTAGGAATTGGAGGCGAGGCACAATATGGATGTCGATTTGCAGGCATGACTTGTCCCTTTGAAGAGCAGACATTTTGGAATGTTTTTTTCCCCCCAAAATTCTAAGTCGGTGTTCTAGAACCCCATTGCTAGCGATTGTTACATCATTAGAATGTTCAGTTAAGAACATTCTAATCATGTATTTGTGATCTCACACCTTAAACAGGCTAAAGGGCTATCAGACAGCTCAGTGTGATTAATGTACAAAGCCTCTTTGCTGTGGATTGTTACATTTGGGGGGTGATTCTGAAGAGTCCCCCCAGATTTTTTCTGTCAATATCCCCCTCCCCCCCCCAAAGAAAAACAAAAAAATACAGTTTGGACAACATCTGAACATAAGGAGAAATGCCATATTAAAGTCTTGAGTAAGGCCATGGACCACAAATTTGGCAAAGTGACATGAGCTTCCACAGTCCTGACAGCTTGTCCCAGTCTCATTTTTACACTCTTAGAGGAAATCATACACAGGTGTGTTTTATTTTAGATCTTAGCGAGTTCAATACCGTGTGAGTGTGAGTTGGATGTGCATCTTTAATCAATATCTCATTAAAGAACCGATATGAACTGGGCCAGGGTGACGAGCAGACTTTCCTATTGGTATTGTAGTACAATGCAGTCCACTTATTGCCTTGTAAATACTCCTCATGTAATAATGAAGCTTACCTTTTCAGTAATGATTTACTGCCATGGGATTATTTTTTCAGCATAATGAGCTCAAACAAAGGCTTGTTTGAAATCAGTGTATCCTCATGCGACCTCGCGTAACACAATCACACGACACAAACATCTGATCCTCAACAGCAGATAAAATAAACGTCTTTTTTCCTCGCAGCGACTTGAATTGCATGGCACTCAAAGCTCCTGAAAGACGAGGACAAAATTGTGAAAGTGATGGAGACCGAAATGGACTGCCAACTGGCGGTCACCGATGGTTGAGACAGCAACTTGTTAACTGGATATAAGATGCCAACAGCAAGAAATCCCCTCCTCGTGGATGATTAGTTATGGAAAAATTCTGAGTTTCTGGCAGTGAGTGTGAGTTTAAATGAAGAATATCTCAGCTACGTGGCCACTGCAAAATCGCAATGTGGCGTGAATGAAATGGTTCATTTATGTTTCAAAAGTTCCTTTGGCAGTAGTAGTGTTTTCAGCCATACATTTAGAAATATCTGGCAAGGTAGTGGAATAGCTTTCATTCTTCAAAACAATTGAGGTAAAAATATGAGTTTTTTTCAGCATTTTTAGCTGAGAAAACGGTGCCACTGTGTAGCATTATGTGCATTTAGCCTAAGTTGACACAACTATAAAACAAAAACTACTGCATTTCATTAAAAGCAAAAAACACAAGTAGCTTCGTTCACTGATATTACATGAATAAAAACGTATGAATACATTTTCTTGGCACACAATACATGTTCTCTCTCCGTTCATTTTAACATGCACTCCGCGCCTAATAATACTCCCCTTGTAAGAATTTCCAAGATGGCTGCTATTCCTACGAGCAGGTAGCACCGTATGACCTAAGGTAACCTCTTTTCGGCAGCTGCTGGCGAAGGACCCCAAGGGGCGGATGGGGTGTCAGGGAAAAGGTGCCGCGCAGGTGAAGCAGCATCCAATTTTCCGGAACATCAACTTCAAGAGGCTCGAGGCCAACATACTGGACCCGCCCTTCAGCCCAGACGTGAGCTCCCACCTCTTCCTCCCTCTTCCTCCCTCTTCCTCCCTCTTCCTCTCACGCTACCTAAGCTGGCACACTTTCCAGATAACCATTTTGACCGCCTTTTCGGTTTGCTTATCTGCTTTTAAGCAGACCTGCTTTATCGGCTGCTGTTTCAGTTCACTCCATCACGCGCGCGCACGCAGGGCTACTTCATACGTTTTGGCTTTAAATGAACCAGGTTAGAGTCGCCATTTACAAGTGATGGACTCCAAAGCTCTGAAACATTTTTAATTAAATCTCTTGTGAAATTTTGAATGAGAATAAACAAAGCACAATGTTTTTGTCTACTGATCCGGTGGTCTCCTTTTGAGCGCTGTGATACCATGGTAACGCATAGCAAGCTTCATTTTCTGAAAGTTGTCTTTGCCTCCTCTCCACCAGCCACGGGCAGTTTACTGCAAAGACGTCCTCGACATTGAGCAGTTCTCAACTGTCAAAGGAGTGAACCTGGATCCAACAGATGATGATTTCTACCACAAGTTTGTCACGGGTAGTGTCTCCATCCCCTGGCAAAATGAGGTACTGCACTTTTTCTTTTTTAAATAATACATTTGTGAAGTCTGCTTCACTGCATTTGTAGTTATACAGTGAGATCATTCCAGACTTCCACAGAGAACTGCACCTGACATTTAACTCCCGTTTAAATTTCAGGTGCATTGTACTGTATATGACCCGAAAGAATCTCGCTGATTGGCATAACCTTGTTTGTGTGCGAGACTTCCTGTTACAGGATGGACGTTCTGTTAAACAGGTCAAAGTCTCAACTGATTTAACATGGCTAAGGAAAGAGAAACTGTATTTGCTGGGAGATTGCCTTGCAAGATTTACTCAATTATGATCAATTCTCTTCAGCTTTGAATTATGTCCCAACCTATAACTTACTGTTAATAGGAAAACTCCCTTCAGCCAATACAAAATATGTGATATATATCATATGCCTAGAATACATGTAGCTGATGATTTGTGATCCTTCTGGTAGATGAGAAATTTGACACTATGAAACTCGGATGTCATTCTACGGTTACCTTACTGTCCGGAATTCCAGTTATGTGCATACATTTCAAAAATGGTCTTGAAGGAATCGGTCTCAACCCAAGTGGCTCAACCTTCAAAAATGCACATCTTTATGATGCATCCCCTGTTGAAATCCTGGATCCGCCCGTATATCATAGCGGACATATTGAGTGTAGCATAACTGAAGAACATTGTGAGGAGGAAAGAGGAGGGATCGGAAAGGTACAGAGCTGTTTCCCCATCAGTGATCCATTATCTAGAGTTTAGAAAAAAGGCTTCCTCCCTTCTTCCCTTTCTCTCTCCTGCCCTTTCTCCCTCTCCATCTCTCTCTCTCTCCCTCTCTTCCTCCCTCTCTCTAAATAATAGCGGTAAATAGCCTGCAGTTTTATTATAGAGGCCGTGCGTGTCCCTGTAGTGCATAGCCAGAGACTCATCATTCACGCAGTATGCGCACAGAGCAGCTTATCCGGACTCTGCTGTTGGTAGATGATCGAGATGGACTGCTTCAAAGAGATCAACGTGTTCGAGGTGGATGGCGCCCTCTGTCCAGACCTGGATGTAAATAGACCCAACCCCCCGCCAAAGAGAGGCTTCTTCTACCGCCTCTTCAGGAGAGAGGCAAGTTCTCATGTCACCTAGGGGTGGGGTGGGATGGGGGATGGGGGATGGGGGTGGGTTTCAGGGATATTACACACATTTCTAACCGCAAGACCCGCTCAGCCAAAACCCAGAATTCTCTATGGCCTTTATTGTGTTCAGGGAACAACTTTAAATGTAGCAGCAGAACAAATACATTGTGCCTATGCAGCACGGCACGTCGGCTCATTGCGTTTGACTGGTTTAGAAGACACGCCCCCATTTTACTTGATTGGCCAGAGCACGGCCCGTCTGCTCTCAGCAGATGCAATAAGACACCCGGAGTGATGGGGAATATTTCACAATATTCCAGAATGGCGAACGGTCCTAGCCCAGGCCGGGACCCTGTGCGGTCCTGATTCAAAAACTGTTGAGCTTGAGCCAGGCCTTAATCTTCATCAGACGGTGACTAACCCACCGCTTCCCTGTCCCCAGGTATGTTTTAAGAGTGGCCACAGCGATGAGGACGAAGAGCCGTCCCGACTTTAAAACCACTCTCGTCAGCCAAAAAGAGCGCCATCTTAACAAAAATGAATGTTTTAACTGTATTTATGAATTGTATTAAAAGTGTATTATAATTAAAGAAAAAAGTATGAGTTTAAAGATTTTGTACATTTGTACTTGAATTATGTCTAGATGTATATTTTCACTAAAGGTTGTATTGTAAAAAAAAGCCATATAATTACCACTTGAATGCATACATAACATTTCCCCCCTTTGGAATGAGTATAAAATATGTATTTAAGGATTTTTTTTAAAGAAAAAAGAAGCACAGGATGGTATCTTTAGTCTCTTTTTTATGTAGCATAGGGCTTCATTTTTACCGTTTATTTTGTTTTATGTTTTTTTTTTGGCCTATGTATAGTATTAGCACATTATCTGTTACTGCGCACAGCTGCAAGATCTTTAAGCGAATCGGTCTGCCAGACTGATGTGTTAAAGGTACGTTCAACAGCATTTCTCCAGTAGAGGTCTGTGGAGATGGACTGGGGTCATTTGGGCTGATAAATATGTTAGGCCAGATTCTAAATGGTCTGTCACCAGGATGTAAAAAGAAAAGAAACGGAACCCGTGGTGGGTTCAGCCTTACGGTCACTCCGCCTGACCGTTCCTGATAAGCACACTTGGGTAATATTGCTTTGGAACCTTTGACTCCCGGTCACAGGTTCATCTCCTGTCACTTTATGATTAAGCTTACAGAAAGAAACTTCACAGACCTCAACCTCCGATGGTCGTCTGAATCTTACTTTACAATCGCTGAGGCTGCGAGTATTCATAAGTCTGCTATGTCATTTATTTTTGAGTGAGAGGACCATCATACTCATCTTGTGAATATGTCTTGTGAATATTCATATGCAGGCCACGCCAATTATTCTGGGAAAGACTGAACCTAACACATTTTTAAGCAAATACATTTTTTATTTATTTATTCCCCTTCAAAAAACGTGCATAATAACTTTTCAATCTGAAGATGTTTTGGGGATGTTGTGGGTTCAAGAGCTATGTGTTGATCTGGTGTGTCCATGCCTTAAGCAATGATGTCATCACACCTTTCTGACATGTCTTACTGCACATTTGAAACCTACTACAAAACAATAAGGCTGGCCCATTTAAAAGATTATTTTCTCCAATTAATTCAAAATAAGAGGAGCAGTGTGAGCTTAATGACTGAACAAAAATTTTGCAAAACCTTCAAATGTAAATGGAATTTATATGGTATTATTAAATCCATTTACTGCTTTGCGGGGCTCAAAATGTTTGCTTTTCACTTCTGGACCATGAGGTATCAGAAAAGACTTTCCCACCTGGCTAGAAGTATTTACACACCCTCACACGCATGGGCACACACACACACACACACACACACACACACACACACACTTTTGACACATACGCACATTCAGGTGACACACAATGGATCTTATGCACCAAAACACCTCATGTAAAAACATGCCTCTAGGTAGTGTCTTGTTATTTTGTGTTAAAATTTGGATGCAACCAAATTATAAACTGCTTCTGTAATGGAAGCAGTACAGGCCCAAACAAACCCGTTTGATTCAGTCAGAGGTGCTGGAGAGGTTGTAAATGTAACGACACATCAGCACTGCTTCAAACCGCGATCTTTAAAATCCACCAGGACGCTAACTTCACTTCGGCGCACGCAGTCCACGCAATCGCTCCGTTTTACGCTTAAGAACGGAACGCAATATGTCGTTAATACGCTCTCCGCCCATCCTGACAGACGATGAATAAGATGTTCCACTGCAACATTCCTTCCGTTATTCGGGGTTAGGGCAGCAAATGTATTGTGATACAGAGG
Organism: Ilyophis sp. 1 JC-2022; assembly: GCA_022702515.1. Classification (NCBI taxonomy): domain Eukaryota; kingdom Metazoa; phylum Chordata; class Actinopteri; order Anguilliformes; family Synaphobranchidae; genus Ilyophis; species Ilyophis sp. 1 JC-2022. Next base: position 8,509,285 of record CM040400.1, on the reverse strand, counting down.
AAGGTCCATTCCAGTAGCCTATCGAAAGGTCTTCTCTTCCTCCATAATTAAACAAAATCCAGATTAAAGAGCCGCAATATTGTTTAATTGCACTTTACCAGGGTTTAATCGTCACACCAGGGTAAAATCTCTTGCAAGAACTTGTTCAAGGTGAGACTGATGCTTTCTTGGTGTCTGCTGTTTTTTTTAGTGTTTTGTTTTTTTAAAGCTGGGCGCATCATTCATGCAGATTTTTTTAAATTGTAATTACAAGGTAGAATGCTGAATTTATAATTCTCAATGTTCTTGATTCATTCAACCTGAACATCTTTAATATTAACTTACAGTTGCAAGATCTGTTTTTTTTTTCTTTTTAATGCTGTGAAAACACGTGACAACCTCGAGTTACAGGTGCACGTTTGACATATTTTATTGTTGTTATGTTTTGATCAGTTCATAAAATGGCACATAAGCAGAATTGACGTTGACATACAGCATGCAGTCTACTGACAGGCAGGGGCATTAAGTCCTGTGTAACAAGGAAACAAACTCAAGCTAATGGTGGTACTCCACTCATTTTTATTTTTATTTTTTTTACCACAAAGCGAGTCATGTCAGACGTATTTTACTAACTCATTCACTTACACTTATTTTACATTTGGATGAAACCACATTTAAAATTCTCTGTAAATATTAAAATACAAGCAGTCCAAGGAGATTCGACAAATACGCCGACGAGACTTGATTGTAGTGGCCACCTGTAGATTGTGAGTAATGTGAGCTGTTCGAGAGCTCCTGGACTCACCGAGAGCTCACCTGTACCCATCTGTCCATCCCTATGCTCTGCTGTCCATTTTATTAATCCCCATGTACACTTGGGGCCTGATTTAGTAAGACCTTTAGCATGTGCAAAACCTTTTAGGACACAAAACTAATAACACAACCAATGATTGGTGCAAACCTAATAACACAACCAATGATTGGTGTAAAACAAATACCTTGACCAAGGTCTTAGTAAATCATGCCCTTATACTTATTCAATTGCTTTTGGAACGCATGGATAATTTCAATATTATTAAAAAACATTTTTTTGCACTGTTTTCTTTATTTTTATTTTGCTTTGTTTTCAAGAGTCGTCCCACAGAAAAGGCTGCAAATAATGCCAAGCAATGCATCAAAATGGAATCTAATCATTTATTGCTCAAGGTTCATGCAGACTTGGGCTGTTACCGGTGTGCCAGAGTCCTGAATCCACCTTCCATTTGGTTTTGTTTGTTTTATTTTCTGTAATGAAATTAAATTAAAAAGATTGATGAGAAGGGCACATTCACTCAGAATTCCTCCTTTTTTTTTTTTTTTGCTGGTAAGGAAATGCGTTTGAACAGTTTGAATGTTTGCACGAAGTGCTTTTTTAAATATTTTTTTTATTTTTATGTTTTACAAATCAAGCATGCATTGGTAGTATCCTTCAGTTTTATTTTTGTACATTATATTCCATGCCTACATATCAGAAGTATCGGATACTGCCTTTATTAATGCAAGGTGACCGATTGTGTACAGTCATGTTTTTCAACCACTGCAGTCAATGTAATTCTTGTACATGTTCTCTCACTGGGTGTTGTACCATATCTTACATTTGTAATTATTAAATAAAACACTGCCGTTTGTATATAAATAAATACCTGTCCCCTGGTTTATTCCCAGCCAATCATGACCCTGAACCTGTTTCCTGCTAGGATTTGGAGTCATTCAAGAGGCTCATTGTGAAGCACGTGCACTAAAAAGAAACCTGTGTCAGTCGCAGGTGATTCTTTAAAGCAACAGTTTGTGTAAAATGTATGTACACTACTGGTCAAAAGTTTGAGAACACCTGCTCAAACCAGTTTTTTCATTATTAAAAATACTTTGAACTGTATAAACTTGTCTATACACATTTAATATTTAATTATATGATATGTGTCCTTATATAAGCAGATATTATAAGTGAATTGCATGCAAAAGTTTGATTTTTAAATGAAAATGGCAATTTTGTAAGTACATTGGGAGGGGTGGAGGGGGCATTGTTTTGTTATTTTAATAAATTGGTGCATACTGGTGTTAATGATGATATCTATCTTAACAGGTGCTCCAGGACCTGTAGAATTTTTCATATTTAGAAAAAATAAAGACCACCTGCCATATTTAAAGAGAAATTGAGTTTATTCCTACATAAGTTTCACCACATGCAGTACCATGCATTTCCAATAGAATGAAGAAGGGTGAAACTGATGGGGGATTAGACCCCATTTTTAAATATGATGGGTGGTCTTTATTTAATTTTTTTCAAATATGAAGAATTCCACAGGCCCTGGAGCACCTGTTAAGATAGACATCATCATGAACACCAGTATGTACAAATTTATTTAAATAACAAAACAATGCCCCTCCCCACCCCTCCCAATGTACGAACAAAATCCATTTTCATTAAAAAATTAAACTTTTGAATGCAATTCACTTATGATTATCTGCTTATATAAGGACACATATCATATAATGAAATATTAAATGTGTATAGACAAGTTTATACAGTTTAAAGCATTTTTAATCATGAAAAAACTGGTTTGAGCAGGTGTTCTCAAACTTTTGACCAGTAGTGTATGTTATATTTTGTTGTAGAAAGGTAGTGTTTTCACACCTAGTATTTGTAACACGGGAGCTTAGAGAACAATAGCATAAATAAACGCTCCCATGCACGGTGCACCATCTCTTCCCAAATCTCAAATTGTATCGTTACTGTGTAACACCATTATGTTACCCGTTTTTTTTTCTTCTCATGCAATAGCTTCAATTTTCCATTCACGACTAGGCTATATGATTTGCTTGTTGAGATGTCTTTAATGTTCTCAAACGTTTCCACGCAAATACCTTTGGTTTTTCACTGACACATAAATTAGGAGTTGTTTCAGAACAGTTGTGTGTTTTTATGTGTAAAATAATTATTACAGATGCAACCGGTTTCCTCTCTATTATTTAATTTGACATCTAAGCTACATTTCCAAGCTACTTTTGGCTGACGCTCGCAATGTGTACTTCCACTTAAGGTGGGTAGGTGGGGGGTTGCAGAATTGAGATCTATATTTCATTCCAGACCCCCCCTCAATTCCAAAATAAACATCTTTAATGTCAAAATAACAGAATCCAATAGTTTTTCAGCACTTTACATGCAACTAAGCCACAATACTGGAAAGACCCTGGGCGGCTGCAACTGTGACCCTCACTCAGATCAGGTGAGACATGAAGTGGAGTTTGTCTCGCTCTTGAGTACTCATTCATCAGTGTCCATTTCTGATAAATATCCTACTAGCTATACCAGCAATATCACTTGAGCAGTGCGCCGTTATTTTCAAATCCGTTGTACGTCTTTCCCTCTACAAGCGATCACGTTTCTATTCACTAATAATGTCGCGTAAGTATTTGTAGTGTTCATTGGCCCGTTTTTGGCGTCACTTTCTTCAGACGCCCAAGTCATATGACACCAAGCAGATGTGGTTTTGGGTTCAGTTGGGGAGAAAAATCGTAGCGTAAACCCCTTTCCCGATTGCTACAGACGCTGCTGGGCACTTATTGGCCAATGTTAATGTCAATCAAAAAGAAACCTCACCTGAGTGGCTATTGATGTCGCATCTTCCCCTCAAGCTGTCAAAGCATTTATCAAGCCACTTCCTTGCGATGCCCGTGGGACGGATGGATGGATCAAAGATGGCTTACATATTTGGACATAACATCAATCGAGTCCCATTCATTTGAGGAAAATTTTAAAGGACCTACCGTGGTCAGAAAGGGAAGCGTTGGGACAAAAAGCCGCCCCTGGCTGTTTCCACACTTCCGTGTGTTTGCTCTCTCGGGTTAGCTAGCTAACGTTACTACTAGCTCAGCTAGCTGTTTGTAAATATTATTCTTGATAAAATGGCCACCATGGAGAAATTGATGAGGGCCTTCGAGTCTCTGAAGTCATTTCAGCAACAACAGCAGGGACAACCTTTGGCCGATGAGCTTGTACAGAAACAGTAAGTACCGCTTAGCAAGGTGAAGAGGATGGGTAACGTATCGGCTATTGGCTAGCAGTTAGTAACTTAGTGGCATCACATTTGAGCAATGCCAATAAACGGTTACACTACTGCGTTAACCTGGGAGCTTTAGTTGATGGCTTAGTCGTATTGTCCATAGTAAGCTAAGGCTCCATAGAAAGCTTAACATTGGCTCGTTGGCCACCTTGCTTACACCAGCAGTGTACGGTAGCTGCAGTGATTATATGATGACCGTTATTCTGTGGCATGCATCCGCATCGTATTACATTTATTAGCAAGTGGGCTAATGTTAAATAGAATTAGATAATTAACAATAACAGCAAAGCGTGAATAGTATTGACAGTTCGGAAATATGAAACCTGAGCAGGTGCATGGTCCAAGGGTCCGAAAGTGCCATGACTGAACTGCTCAATTTGGGATGAGTATGGCGATTGTATCAAGCAAATAATATTGCATTACAGAGGGCAATGCCAACGGTTTATTCAATCTTCTTTGCTAGGTTGCCTTGCTCCATGATTATTTTTATAAGAGTTTGTGCAGTATCTGCAACAGTGTATTGTTTTGCAAGCTTTTCTATCCCTTGTGGTGTTGTAACTAACATGCCACTATAAAGCAAAGAAAGTAACCAGTTCTCTGTATACTTTGAAAATATTTGTTGGAGCTTACATGTAAAACAATGTACAATATGATGAGACTAATTGAACATAAATACCTCGCTGCATTATTTAATACATTTCATACAAAACATTTAAACATGCCTGGTCAGTGACAGGGTGTAATGTAAATATTAATGGTTGAATCTCTAATCATATTGGCTGTGATTCACAAAATCATTAGTGTAAAGCAGCCCCGAAAAACCTCATGTGAGCCATTTCATCATGACTCTCATCTCTTTTAAGGCCCAAACGCATAGACGGTTATCAAATGAATGGGTCTGCTGGACAAGCAAGCTGGTCACTGCAGTGCGGACTAGTACCCCTGTCAATTTTGAACTACCCTGTTCGCTCTTACTGGTTTATTTAATACTCAGTGTGTCCACACCCCGGTGTGATTTGTGTATTTGTCCAGACCGCAGGATTAAGTTCCCTGGGGGAATAATAATGTATTCGGCCCAATATAATATAAGCAACAATCATGCAGAAAGCTGAAGGAAGTGTTGCTCTGAACTGGCTTTTTGGCAAGCAGTGCAGCTCTTGGTGGTAGCAGTGAAGGTCACCTGCCGTTGTACATACATTGTGTCTCCGTCTTCAGTCCATTTTCCGCTGGGCAGCATCGTAGGTGCAGTCCTCCTCTGTCAAATTGCTTTTTAAACGTGGTAGCTTACGCGTTGTCGTCCAGCTGTGTGAGACCCGGTGGGGGATATTATGGGGGTCACTGATGTTTTGACACTTAATGAAATGATGGCCTATTTTCAGGAAGATGAAAAATCTAGTCGCCTTGGTAGTTAGGCCTCGGTTCTGTTTTTATTGCATTATTCCACCACGCGCCACTGCCTCCCCTGTCCTTACGTTATTATGAAGTTCAGAAATGACTTAGTCGGCATTAGATGTTCCAAATGTAAGGAAAAGAAATAGATCGACCTTCTGATTAAGTCCCCCGGCTGTGTTTTGAGGGAGAAAGGTGAAAAGGTGGATTGTAGTTCACAGTTAGTATACCTTAGGGCTGGATACAGCTGGTCCTGATGGCTAATTAATTCTCTGCACAATATAAGAAATCAATGCCCACTACCTCCTGATCCGCCTGCAGTGATTACCTCCAGACCCCCGAGGTCAGTCCGGTCTCAGTCAATGTGCTAATACTTAGCCACACGCTAACGTCTTTGTAAGGGCTCATTGGAAAGGTCCCTTAGGCCTGCGTGTTTGTCTTTGCTGCTCTGTCTTCTGTAATCAGGGCAAAGCTCGGGGCATCAGCAAGTCTGCGTGCCGTGAAGGTAATTCTGTTCCAGGCGGAAGGGAATCTGTGCAATGTTTTTGTGATTGCATGTCGGGATGCTTTTTTTAAAGAGGTGTCATCAGGTGATTATGTATTTCTGTTTCTGTTTATAATATGCCCATTCATTTCTGCAGAGCCAAGGACGATGCAGCGTTTTGTGGAAACGGGGGGGGGGGTGCGTCATGTCCCGTGTGACTTGGCCCATTGTAAGACTGGGCAAAAAACCGAAACGTCAAATGTCAAAGGTCAGCTGAAGGTCGCCGGCTGCCTGACGTGGCGCGGGGGGGGGGCGACGGTTGCCGTGGCGAGGCTGTGGTTCTGCTCTGCCCGCTCTGCCTACAGAGGCTTGATTTGTGCCAACGTGGCTGGAGTCTGAAGTGCCCCCTCTTTCTCCATGCCCCCTCTTTTTTAAGTGACACAGTGGTGGTTTTTGTGCATGACGCAGCAAACTGCATTGAAAATTGGCTTCATCCAGGGCTTCTGCTGCCAGCTCCCCTCAGCCCGACTGAATAAAAAATAGAACACCGTATGAGTATCACCCTCAGTAGCCGCTTCCATTTTCTATATCTAGTATCTGGGGAACCTGTGGTCTGTAGTTGTCGTTGTACCTGATGTGCTTTCTTGTCAGTGACTATTTTACAACTGGGGTTGCAAAGGTTCTGCTCGCCGTCCAATGAATCGCAAAACACTTAACCTACACTCTTAAAACAGGTGTGTTAAAAACAACACATAACGTGTCATTTTTTAACACACCTCTATGTCTAGTGAAGGTTTTAAGGACGACACATTTTCTGTTGCTTTTTCACGCAGTCTCTGTTAAAAAGTGTCCATTTTTAAACGCATAAATTGTGTAATTTGACACAAACGTCTTGAAAGTAACACAAAAAGTGTGTTGGATTTCAACACATCCTTTTTGAGAGTGCAAAGAAAAGGACATCTTGAAAGTGGGAGATTACAGACCCTTCCTCACCATTGTATCTTTAAGCTACGTGCTGTGTAACTGCCAATATAAAGCGATACAGTTTGTTTGGTTTTTCTTGTCGCACGGGTCTGTGTGTGAATGCGTTCGTATTCACCGTTTGCTTTTCTCTCTGTCGTAGGAAGAAGGAGCTCGCCACCACCAAAAAGGACAGAGTGACTCACTGCCTCACCATATGCGAGAGCATTGTGGCTCAGACCCTGAGGTAAGCCATCTACGGGAAATGCGATCGCGCGTGCGCCGCTGAAGCTGTCCCGCCGCGCAGGTGGAAGTCCCGGCTTAGCGTTTAATCGGGCTTCGGGAGGTCAAACATGTCATTTCTAAAAGCCCTCGATTATGATCCCCTTTTATCATGACAGATCAATCCCGTGGGTCACAAATCACACGTGTATCTGACTAATTCTAGTTCTTGGTGCAGGGATGAGTCCCCATGGACTGGAATAGAATCGTCAATCGCCAGAGCCGAGTTTCCGTTGGAGTCACATAGTCACACGTTATTGCCCATACCGCCATCCAGGGAGGGGGGTAACTCCCCCCACCCCCCCAAGTGCTGAACACCTGACACCAGCGGACGCCAGGGCCATTTGACCCAGAACAGATACTGTGTTTCAGGGGGCCTGTGAGCCAGTGTGGGGAATACAGAAAGAGTGTTAAAAGTTGTTAAAGATGCTAAAAGTTAAATGGTGATGTGGGTAAGTTGCTGACGACAGGTCTGTGTGGAGTGAGTGCACAGATATTACAGTCCTACCGGATGGTCAACTCCATATTATTACCATTGAAAGTTCTGTCGATGCATAGAGTTCCTCTAAGGGGGCGTGACTAAGGGCAACACAGTTTGAGTGGACAGTGTAAGGTCCTCTGCTGCTAACCGGAACCTTCTGTATGTGTGATAAAGTGAGGAATGTCTGCTTTGTCATTAATGGTGTCTGTGGTGACGATGAACCCCTCTCTTGCTCCCTGCGACCCCTGGTCCAGGACCTCCCCGGAGTTTCAGAAACTGCTGGGAATCGCCATGGAGATGTTCCTGCTGTGCAGCGACGACGCCGAGTCCGACGTTAGAATGGTGGCGGACGAGTGCCTCAACAAGATCATCAAAGTAAGACCCTTCCTCCACCTCGTATTCCTCCATGTTGTCATTGGGCCAATAGCAGGGCTCTGCTAGTCACATACTTAGGGTGCGTCCCAATACTAAAACAAAATGAACCCTCTTTTCCTCCACTACCACCTCCTCTCCTCTGTGCCCCGGAAACAGATCTTTGTGTTTTAATCGAATGTTGCTGATTTGGCTACATATTACTTACAAATAGTTACAAATTGATTCATGTCTCGATGCAAACTGCAATGTCAAGTACATTGCAACTACTTGTACTCAAATTGTTCAGGCAGTTTTTCATACTTCCTGGTAGGAGAGGAATGGTAGTGGGGGAGTGGAGGAAAGGAGGTGGGGAGTGAAGACTATTGGGACGCAGCCTTAGTACATCAGTAGAGCAGTTCCTCATGCGTTGTCATGGCAATGGCGCTGTGCTGGATTAATGCTCTGCTCTACCCCTACAACAGGCCCTCATGGACTCCAATCTGCCTCGACTGCAGCTGGAACTCTACAAAGAGATTAAGAAGGTATGTCGCTGTTTAGCCATACATTTTTTAACTTTAATACTTTCATATTTTACTTTGAAAGGACCCTCCTCAAGATCTTTGTGAATGTGGGCCTGGTTTTGAATTTGATCATCTATGGGAAGTTGTTATAGTTACTGTATGGAATATGATTCATCACTGTCCCCCATGAATGGAAATGGCACGCCGGGCCGACTGTGTTGTGTGAGGTGAAATGTGGCGTGTGTTCCCAGCATGCCTTTCTCTCTCTGGCAGAATGGTGCGTCGCGGAGCTTACGCGCCGCCCTGTGGCGATTCGCCGAGCTATGCCACCTGGTGCGACCTCAGAAATGCAGGTAAGCCCCTCCCTCAACCTGGCGATCGCGGAGACGGAGAATCCAGCGAGTCCCTACCCAGCGAACGCGGATAACCGTTCCCTCCCTCCATCCAGACCCTACCTGGTGAACCTGCTGCCCTGTCTGACGCGGATCAGCAAGCGGCCCGAGGAGGCCGTGCAGGAGACGCTCGCTGCCGCCGTCCCCAAGATCATGACCACGCTCGGGCACTTCGCCAACGACGGCGAGATCAAGGTAGGAATGAAAACTCGACTGAAAGGTGATCATTAGTGATCCCCCTCAGGAAATAAAACCATAGAAACGTGTTTGTGGTTCTATATCATCTTTTAATGGCCCATTAGTGTATAACAAATATTTTTCAATTGTTCTTACAGTAATTACATTACATATTTGGAAAGTGAGCCACTGATCACTGCTGTTCAGTGTGTGAGTGTGTGTGTGAGTGTGTGTGTGAGTGTGTGTGTCTGAGTGTGTGTGTGTGAGTGTGTGTGTGTGAGTGTGTGTGTGTGAGTGTGTGTGAGTGTGTGTGTGTTAGTGAGTGTGTGTGAGTGTGTGTGTGAGAGCTTTTCTGATTCCTTTCATCATGCAGTAAATATGGTCTGTGACGCAGCCTGATATAATTTCATACAGCAACCCTTTCTCTACCTCCGTCTATCTCTACCTTTCTTTACCTCCCTCATTCCTCTATCTCTCTCTCTTCCTTTCTCTACCTCCCTCATTCCCTCTATCTCTCTCTCTTTTCTCTACCTCCCTCATTCCTCTATCTCTTCACCTCATTTCTTTACCTCCCTCATTCCCTGTATCTCTCACTCCTCCTTTCGTACTCCCTCTCTTTCTCTACAGAAAGAGGTCTCTATAGGTCCCTATAGGAGAGTTTTACTCCCTCTGATTTACTGCAGAATGAACTCACCGCTGGATGCAGGAATATTTACCCAACTGCTGTTCTCATTACTCTCAATGACACCTCACAATTTCACATGTGAATTATTTAGGTTTTACCCCATGAGTAAGAGCACATCACCACCTTCCATTCACATGAAATATAACCGTGTGAAAAGCAAACATGCTGCGCGCAGGAAAATGATCAGCATTTTTGGCTCTTTTGCACTTATATGAACTCTGTTGGAGTTTACTGAGTTTACTGAAAGCTAAGCGCTCTGTGGTCTGTCCTTGTCATGGGATTTCAGCTCCTTCTGAATCCGGTCTTTTCTCATCCACTGACATTGTGTTCTGTGGTGTTCGTTAAATCGGCACGGTCCTGTAGGCTATCGCACTGCTAATTGTAGAGCTGAGGGTATTCTCTCAGGTTTTCCTGAAGTGATGCATTCTTTTCTGGCTCTCGCAGTCTGTTCTTATTTTAAATATTACGCACGGAAGTGTGAGTGATGTCATGTGCTCCTGTTCGGCTGTCACAGTGTCAGTCACCAGCGTGTCCTCAGAGTCATTGGTGCGTGCGTGCGTGCGTGCGTGCGTGCGTGCGTGCGTGCGTGCGTGCGTGCGTGCGTGCGTGTGTGCGTGTGTGCGTGTGTGCGTGCGTGTAAACTCTGTTGAAGGCGTTTGTCTGGCTCATTGCTGTTTATGTGTGTGCAGGCGCTGTTGAAGGCATTTGTGGGGAACCTGAAGTCGGGCTAATTGCTGTGTGTGTGTGTGTGTGTGTGTGTGTGTGTGTGTGTGTGTGTTTGTGTGTGTGTGTAGACCCTACTGAAGGCGTTTGTGGTGAACCTGAAGTCGGGCTCCTCCACGATTCGCCGCACGGCAGCCGGATCAGCGGTCAGCGTGTGCCAGCACTCCCGCAGGAAGCAGTACTTCTACACCTGGCTGCTCAGTGTGCTGCTCGGTGGGTCCTTCTGCACTCATCCCCTCACACTGATCCCTGTATTACACACTGATCCCCTCACACTGATCCCCTCACACTGATCCCCTCACACTGATCCCTGTATTACACACTGATCCCCTCACACTGATCCCTACACTGCTCACTGATCCCCTCACACTGATCCCTACACTACACACTGATCCCTACACTGCACACTGATCCCCTCACACTGATCCCTACACTACACACTGATCCCCTCACACTGATCCCTGTATTCCACACTCATCCCCTCACACTGATCCTTGAATTACACACTGATCCCTACATAACACACTGATCCCCTCACACGGATCCCTAAATTACACACTGATCCCTGTATTACACACTGATCCCTACATTACACACTGATCCCCTCACACTGATCCCTACATTACACACTGATTCCCTCACACTGATCCCTGTATTACACACTGATCCCCTCACACGGATCCCTAAATTACACACTGATCCCCTCACACTGATCCCTACATTACACATTGATCCCCTCACACTGATCCCTACATTACACACTGATTCCCTCACACGGATCCCTGTATTACACACTGATCCCTGTATTACACACTGATCCCTACATTACACACTGATCCCCTCACACTGATCCCTACATTACACACTCTCTGCCACTAACTGTGTTACACAACTCTTACACTTGATCCATTGATATATAGCAGTGTTGGGCTGTCTTTACTGGAGTAGCTAAAACACGTGTGTGTTTATATGTGTGCATGTATATCTGCGTGTGTGTGTGCGTGTACCTGTATGTGTGTGTGTACAGGGCTACTGGTGCCAGTGGATGAGGGGCTGTCCAGCCCTCTGATTTTGGGGGTGCTGCTGACGCTACGCTACCTGATGCCTCTCCTGCAGCAGCAGGTCAGAGACAGCGGCCTGAAGGGCAGTTTTGGGGAGAGCCGTAAAGAGGCCGACATCGCCCCCACAAGCAGGCAGCTCATCCAGGTACACAGTCACACTCCGTACACTACACTGAGCTGCAGTGTGTAACGCATGCATTTCTGCTACAGCGGCTTATATTGTGTGTTAGGTTATACCTTTGGAAGTGAAGTGTGTGTGTGTGTGTGTGTGTGTGTGTGTGTGTGTGTGTGTGTGTGTGTGTGTTTGTGTTTCAATATGTGATGAATTGTTAGAAGATTCTAGAAAATTCTAAAGACTCCATACTGTATCAGTATGATTGGAATTGTAATAATATTAATCCTATGTGTATGTGTGTGTGTGCATGTGCGTGCATGTGTGTGTGTGTGTGTGTGCGTGTGTGTGTGTGTATTTGTGTATCTATGTGCGTACGTGCGTGTGTGCATGTGTGTGTGTGTGCGTGCATGTGTCTTTGTGCATGTGTGCGTGTATGTGTATGTGTGTGCATGTATGTGTGTGTGTGTGTGTGTGTGCGCGTGCATGTGTCTGTGCGTGCGTGCGTGTGTGCGTGTATGTGTATGTGTGTGCGCGTGCATGTGTCTTTGTGCGTGCATGTGTGCGTGTATGTGTATGTGTGTGCATGTATGTGTATGTGTGTGTGTGTGTGTGTGTGCGCGTGCATGTGTCTTTGTGCGTGCGTCTGTGTGTGTATGTGTGTGTGTGTGCGCGTGCATGTGTCTTTGTGCGTGCGTCTGTGTGTGTATGTGTGTGTGTGTGTGTGCGCGTGCATGTGTCTTTGTGCGTGCGTGTGTGCGTGTGTGTGTGTATGTGTGTGTGTGTGCGTGCATGTGTCTTTGTGCGTGCGTGTGTGCGTGTATGTGTGTGTGTGTATGTGTGCGTGCATGTGTCTTTGTGCGTGCGTGTGTGTGTGTATGTGTGTGTGTGTGTGTGCGCGTGCATGTGTCTTTGTGCGTGCGTGTGTGCGTGTATGTGTATGTGTGTGCGTCTCCTCAGGTGTACGAGCTGACGCTCCACTACACGCAGCACCGGGATCACAACGTGGTGACGGCCTCCCTGGAGCTGCTCCAGCAGGTGTTCCGCATTCCCCCGCCCGACCTCCTCCGCGCCCTGACCACGCCCGGCGGCATGCCGCTCGCTACCGTGTCCCGCCTGGAGGACAAGAGCCGCGACGGCAGAGGCAGCGTCGGGGAGCTCATCGGTAAACCCCGCCCCTCTCCTACTGGTTGAGTTTCTCTGGGCACCGTCCTGCTCCTTCTCACCTCCTCTCTCCTCTCACCTCCTTTCTTCTCTCCTGTGCAGCCGCTGGGTCCTCCTTCAGTCCGCTGCTCCTCAGGAGACCGAAAGGTGATCATGGCTTTGTGCATGCGTGTGTGTGCATGTGTGTGTGTGTGCATGTGTGTGTGTGTGCATGTGTGTGTGTGCATGCGTGCGTGTGCATGCGTGCACACGCGTGTGTGTGTTCATACTCTGTTTCATGTAATCAGCGGCCACTCTTTTTATAGGCAAGATTGCCACGGGGGAGGAGGAGGGGCTCGAAGACGACATGGAGACCAGGTCAGAGGTCAGAACTGGTGACTTCACAGGTGGGTAAAACAATGTGCTTTTATTAACAAAGTGCTTTTTTCTCGTGCTTTTATTGTGAAACATTTTGAATACTTTGTGTGAAAAGAACTTAAATAAATAAAGATTATTATTTTGCATCAATAAAATAATCACAATAATAATAATTATAATAATAGTCCATTATTGTTATTAATATTACATTACATAGTCAAATATAATGGTCAGATAACCGACAATGGTTTTCCTGTTGTTCCTTAAGTATTAAGTGCCTCTGCCATCTTTCCCAGCAGCCTCTGGGGCTTCATCGTCGGGCACGTCTACGCTCGCCTCAGTGGACATCATCACGGAGCAGCCACGCCCTTCTCAGTGCGGCCTGCAGTCGGAGGAGCTCGCGGAACAGAGCGGCTGCGATGGGGCCGAGGGTGAGAAAGAGGAGGAGGAGGAGGAAGAGGAGGAGGAGAACACGCTGAGCCGCGGTTCCAGCCAGGCCGGCGGCGGTACGCTAAGCGCCAACCACGGCGACCCCTCCCCTCCTAGCGACGGCTCCCACACCACCACCGAGGGCCACGACCTGGCCACCACGCCCTCTGACTGCGGCGAGCTCGTAAGTGCCACACCCCCCAACGTCTCTTCCTCATCTTCCTGTTGCTCCACCCCTTTCGGTAACAGTAGTGAGGAGGTCAGAAGATGAAGGGGAGGGGCCATTCATAACCCGTCCCCTCCACCTTCAGCCCCTTAGCATCTCAACCCCTCAGAATCATCCCCACAACCTCAGGGCTGGGCTTAACAGCCACATTTCAGGCCCACAACGCTAAAAGTTCTTCAGCCTTACCACAAAGTTTCTTTCCCACCAGCTTTGCTGGAAAAGACTGATCATCATGTGCCTTCTGAGCCCCACCCCCAACGTGTATGCTCCGCCCCCTCCCGTCTGCGGCCATTTTTTACATTACATTACATTATAGGCATTTAGCAGACGCTCTTATCCAGAGCGACTTACACAGCATTTTTGCATTTATACATAGTATCCATTTACAGCTGGATATATACTGAAGCAATGCAGGTGAAGTACCTTGCTCACGGGTACAACGGCAGTGTCCGATCTGGGAATCGAACCTGCAACCTTTCGGTTACAAACCCAGTTCCTTAACCATTATACCACACTGCCGCCCGTTTTGTATTTCTCTGTGGCTCTCGCTCAATAAGTGTGACAGCATTGGCACTCTATTCTGTTACTGGAAGCATTTTACATTCCTTTCACCGGCAGATGCAAATGAAAAATGTTTTTTTGCAACGTGAAGGTTACATTTCATTCTCTGGCCAAGACATCCTTTGCTGTGTAATTACTGGCTCTACAGGTTAACGCTTAAGTGCTTCTGCGGGTATGTTGGGCTGCATTTAAAATACAGAGCACTGTAGAAATGGCTCTGTATTGATGAAGAGACGGACCCCATGTTTGTAACGGAAGACTTTTTAATTGCACAGCCGGCATGAGAACACAAGCGTTCAATAGACACAGGGGCCGTGACCGAATACCGAATTCCCTGTTCCCTGTGCAATTACAAGCATGGGGTCTGTCTCTTCATCAATACAGAGCATTTTTTGAATTTTTATTGAGAATATCAATCAGTTTACGTATGACAATGGTTACAAAGTGTACATTATGAATGAAGATTGAATTAACGAAAATAAAAAGAGAGTAGTTCGTAATATGACCCGCCCTTGTACCATAGATATGCATATACGCGCTACGTCTTTTACGTTTGTACTTCCGGGTTACTTATTGAAATTGTGGGATGAGTGCACCGTTCTGCAGATGAGTGTGCTCCTGAATTCCCTCGACTGGTATTTTAAGTGCCCCCCATTAGTGAGAAAAAGTCGCCCACTCAATAGCTTTTTGACGAAGTTGACTGAAATATGTGCCCTCCCCAAGGTGTTAAAGGATCGTATTCGGTCACGGCCAGGGTGTTAAAGGATCGTATTCGGTCACGGCCAGGGTGTTAAAGGATCGTATTCGGTCACGGCCAGGGTGTTAAAGGATCGTATTCGGTCACGGCCAGGGTGTTAAAGGATCGTATTCGGTCACGGCCAGGGTGTTAAAGGATCGTATTCGGTCACGGCCAGGGTGTTAAAGGATCGTATTCGGTCACGGCCAGGGTGTTAAAGGATCGTATTCGGTCACGGCCAGGGTGTTAAAGGATCGTATTCGGTCACGGCCAGGGTCTTAAAGGATCGTATTCGGTCACGGCCAGGGTGTTAAAGGATCGTATTCGGTCACGGCCAGGGTGTTAAAGGATCGTATTCGGTCACGGCCAGGGTGTTAAAGGATCGTATTCGGTCACGGGCAGGGTCTTAAAGGATCGTATTCGGTCACGGCCAGGGTGTTAAAGGATCGTATTCGGTCACGGCCAGGGTCTTAAAGGATCGTATTCGGTCACGGCCAGGGTGTTAAAGGATCGTATTCGGTCACGGCCAGGGTGTTAAAGGATCGTATTCGGTCACGGCCAGGGTGTTAAAGGATCGTATTCGGTCACGGCCAGGGTGTTAAAGGATCGTATTCGGTCACGGCCAGGGTGTTAAAGGATCGTATTCGGTCACGGCCAGGGTGTTAAAGGATCGTATTCGGTCACGGCCAGGGTGTTAAAGGATCGTATTCGGTCACGGCCAGGGTGTTAAAGGATCGTATTCGGTCACGGCCAGGGTGTTAAAGGATCGTATTCGGTCACGGCCAGGGTGTTAAAGGATCGTATTCGGTCACGGTCAGGGTCTTAAAGGATCGTATTCGGTCACGGCCAGGGTGTTAAAGGATCGTATTCGGTCACGGCCAGGGTGTTAAAGGATCGTATTCGGTCACGGCCAGGGTGTTAAAGGATCGTATTCGGTCACGGCCAGGGTGTTAAAGGATCGTATTCGGTCATGGCCAGGGTGTTAAAGGATCGTATTCGGTCACGGCCAGGGTGTTAAAGGATCGTATTCGGTCATGGTCAGGGTGTTAAAGGATCGTATTCGGTCACGGCCAGGGTGTTAAAGGATCGTATTCGGTCACGGCCAGGGTGTTAAAGGATCGTATTCGGTCACGGCCAGGGTGTTAAAGGATCGTATTCGGTCATGGTCAGGGTGTTAAAGGATCGTATTCGGTCACGGCCAGGGTGTTAAAGGATCGTATTCGGTCACGGCCAGGGTGTTAAAGGATCGTATTCGGTCACGGCCAGGGTGTTAAAGGATCGTATTCGGTCACGGCCAGGGTGTAATTCTCTTTTACGTGTCGAGGTGAGACTGCGGCCGATGCCCCTTTGGTTTCCATAACAACAGTTAGTACAAGAGAGTGGATAGATGTCAACCGGGTCATCCCAGGTCATTCTGATTCTGGCCTCCGCACGTTCCCGTGTAATTCCTGTCGGGAAGGTTGTGACGATTTTCTCTCTGGAGCTCTAATGAGAGCTGAAGGGGCGTAAACCTTGCCAGGTCGGGACTGTGTGCGTCAGCCTCAGTCCTCCTGAGCCCCCCCCCAATAGGAAGCACAGTCTGGCTTGTGATAATGGTGTTAGGAGGGGGAGTGGTGAGCCTGTCGTGGAAGTGCACTAACAGGCCTGTGCGTGCGTGCGTGCGGTGTGCATGTGTGTATGTGTGTGTTTATTCATGTTTGTTCATGTGTGTGTGCGTGTTTCTCAGGTACTGGACGGTCCAGAGAGTCAGTACTCGGGGATGCAGATCGGGACGTTGCAGGATGAGGAAGAGGAGGAGGGAGGAGCCAGCACTGGGCCAGAGGAAGCTCCACTGCCCTTCTCCCAGTCCGCTCTAGGTATGACCTCTGACCCTTCCAGAGCTCCGTAACTCTGGCCTCTGCCTCAGTGGTACATGAGCGCTTCCTCACCAGTAATGCTGAACCTGACCCTTTAAATCCAAAAAGGACTTTTTCATTTTTCACCGTTATTTTTCAATAAAATTATCGCCTGCAAGAATGCTTTACGAGGAAACTGTTGTACTGGTAGTGGTGTTGTCTTTGAAACTTCAGCGACATTAACGCCCCTCTCGACACCTGTGTGTGTTTGTGACTCAGCCCTGAGCAAGCCTCACCTCGTGGAGGTCAAAGGTCACAGCCGACAGTCCTCCGACAGCAGCGTGGATCGGCTCATGCCAAAGGAAGAAGTTCTGGAGTCTGCAGAACTGGAGAACAAGGCATGTTTCATTCTCTTTTTTACGACGAGAGGTTATGGCCCATAACGCCTCTTTTACAATGTTGCTTTATGGTGTTATATTGTATGTTGTTTTAAAGTATAATTTAGAGACATGTTTGCTTTCATGTAGCTGTAAAATATTCTTAAATTGCTGTCAAGGTCTGCTACTGAATCGTGTTTTGTAATCCAGCCGTCCAGAATTAAAGGAGAGATCGGCCACTACACCGACCAGACCGCGGAGCCACTGGTCCACTGCGTACGGCTGCTCTCGGCCTCCTTCCTCCTCACCGGACGCGAGAACGGTAAGACCGCGCGCATACCGGAGCTCTGCTCTCAACCACACATGCTCGTGTGTGCAGCTCTGCGTTCGCCGGCTGCCACCACGCTGGTATGGAAACGACACGTGTCACAATCGACCTCCTTCCTGAATGGTGAAGCGCAGCGGGGTTGCTAGGTGTTGCTCGCCTGTCGCAGACACAAACTCTCCTAGAGCAGAAGTGGTTGATGCTGTACAGTTCTGTGTATGACGATCAGCCGTGTGGTTGATGGGGGTGTGTGTGAGGATCAGCCGTGTGACTGACGGGTGTGTGTGTGAGGATCAGCCGTGTGACTGACGGGTGTGTGTGTCTCGTGCAGGCCTGGTACCGGACGGGGACGTGCGTGTGAGCGTGAAGACCCTGGCGGTGAGCTGTGTTGGGGCGGCCGTTGCCCTGCACCCCAAAGTCTTCTTCAACAGACTCTACAGGGAGCCTCTGCCAAGCCTGCAGCCCGACGGTGAGAGAAATGAACCCTAAATGAGGCTTTAAAGGGACCCCCCCCCCCCCTAGACAAAAACTTAAAAGTGAACAAGTTTAAATGCTGAGAATGAGAAATTAAGACCAGCTCTCATTTGGTTCCTGTTTCCTTGGCCTTTGTTTATGAACACATTGGAGCAATGCACTCTGGGAGCCTCCCTCTCTTTAAAGCACAACTGAACTTTGGGTTGTGTAGTTACCTGGCCATGTATTACGTGGACTGGTTATTGTTTGTCTTGACAGAATCCACTTCGTTCTCATTCGCATACGTGCAAGAAGTGTAATTTTGAGACCGATTTAGCTGCCCTATAGAAGTGATTGGAGAGCGACAAATACTCATTCTGTATTATCACCCCAGGGGAGCACAGAGCAACTAACGAATGTATTTTGCCACCATTTGGACTCATATCATGGCCAGGTAACTACACTACCCAGAGTTCAGTTGTGCTTTAACTGGCCGTTGACTGCCCTCGGTATCCAGGGGTATGGTGTTCATTGTCCTCGTGCCACTGGGAGCTATTCCTCCTATGGATAGGGAGACCGTGTGGTTCAGCCGACTCTCAACCCTACACAAGTGCCCCCCCGTGTGGACGGGGGTTCGAGTCCCCGCCGTGACACTTTCTGCGTTGTCATCCCATCTCTGTGTCTATCCCTTTCTGCTTTCTCCCGTCTGAATAAAGTGAGATGTATTGAAGTAGGGCAGACTTGTCCCCTCTCCATTAAAAAAATAAAGTGGCCGTGTGTTAGAGTGGCTTTTGAGTTGTAACAATAGAAAAACTCTCAGGTGGGAGACTGTTGACTGTATAAATAACATGAATTAGTTCAATAAAGGCTGTCCTGCAGATCCTGGAGAAGTCACATGTAAGACGTGCAGGTCACTCTGGAAAATAAGTGAAAACAACTGATGTAATGTAGCACAATTCCATAAAGATTGTAAAAGGATGTGGTTTCTGATTAAGCTTGTGTTCATTGTTTTACAGAGCAGCAGTATATAACTGACATTTTGCGGTTTGTTGAGCATGGGGACCCTCAGATCCGAGGGGCTACTGCAGTGCTGTGTGGAACTGTGATTCAATCCATTCTCAACAAAACGCGATTCTGCGTCGAACCCTGGCTCGCCAGAGTCAAAAACTCCACGGGTGAGTGCTGTCAGTTAAAACCCCTCCCGAGCTTGTTTGGTGTGTTTTGTACGCTGATATTGTTTTGTTCGGTGATGTTGTTTTGTACGGTGATGTTGTTTTGTATGGGGATGATGTTTTGTCCGGTGACGTTGTTTTGTATGACGATGTTGTTTTACATGGTGATGTTTTGTATGGTCACGTTGTTTTGTATGGGGATGTGGTTTTGTACGGTGATGTGGTTTTGTACGGTGATGTTTTGTGAGGTGTGTTTTGTACGGTGGCGTTGTTTTGTATGGTGATGTTCATCCCGCCTCCCCTCTCCCAGGAAACCCCACCTCTCTGGTGAGCTATGTGCTCTTACTGCAGAGAACCCTTAGAGATGAGTCCTCAGTCACACGCAGAATGGCCTGTCTGGCTGTGAGGGTGAGTTCGCTCACGCTGCTGTTCCGTCTGAGCATGCATGTATTACAGAGCATGTATGTATATTACAGAGCATGTATGTATTACAGAGCATGTATGTATTACAGAGCATGTATGTATTACTGAGCATGCATGTATTACAGAGCATGTATGTATTACAGGGCATGTATGTATTACAGGGCATGTATGTATTACAGAGCATGTATGTATTACAGAGCATGTATGTATTACAGAGCATGCATGTATGTATTACAGGGCATGTATGTATTACAGGGCATGCATGTATTACAGAGCATGTATGTATTACAGAGCATGTATGTATTACAGGGCATGTATGTATTACTGAGCATGCATGTATTACAGAGCATGTATGTATTACAGGGCATGCATGTATTACAGAGCATGTATGTATTACAGGGCATGTATGTATTACAGGGCATGTATGTATTACAGAGCATGTATGTATTACAGAGCATGTATGTATTACAGAGCATGCATGTATGTATTACAGGGCATGTATGTATTACAGGGCATGCATGTATTACAGAGCATGTATGTATTACAGAGCATGTATGTATTACAGGGCATGTATGTATTACTGGGCATGCATGTCTTACAGAGCATGTATGTATTACAGGGTATTACAGAGCATGTATGTATTACAGGGCATGTATGTATTACAGGGCATGTATGTATTACTGAGCATGCATGTATTACAGAGCATGTATGTATTACAGAGCATGTATGTATTACAGGGCATGTATGTATTACAGAGCATGTATGTATTACAGAGCATGCATGTATGTATTACAGGGCATGTATGTATTACAGGGCATGCATGTATTACAGAGCATGTATGTATTACAGAGCATGTATGTATTACAGGGCATGTATGTATTACAGGGCATGTATGTATTACAGGGCATGTATGTATTACAGGGCATGCATGTATTACAGAGCATGTATGTATTACAGGGCATGTATGTATTACAGGGCATGTATGTATTACAGGGCATGCATGTATTACAGAGCATGTATGTATTACAGAGCATGTATGTATTACAGAGCATGTATGTATTACAGAGCATGTATGTATTACAGAGCATGTATGTATTACAGAGCATGTATGTATTACAGAGCATGTATGTATTACAGAGCATGTATGTATTACAGAGCATGTATGTATTACAGGGCATGTATGTATTACAGGGCATGTATGTATTACAGGGCATGCATGTATTACAGAGCATGTATGTATTACAGAGCATGTATGTATTACAGGGCATGTATGCATTACTGTGCATATATGAACATGTGCATGTATGAACACGCTGTATGTGTATGTGCTGTATAATTGTGCATGTATGAACACGCTGTATGTGTATATCAGTGTATATGAATATCGGTGCATGTGAGTATTGGTGCAGTCGTGTTTTTGTGCCCTAATTGAGTGTGACCTATGACCCCTGTCATTGCAGCACTGCATCATGGGTCTGTGCAACAGCAGTTTGAGTGAACTGGGCCTGCAGCTGCTCATTGACCTCCTGACCCTCAGGGACTGCTCCTATTGGCTGGTCCGGACAGAGCTGCTGGAGACACTGGCTGAGATGGACTTTCGGTAGTGAGACCAGCCGCCCCCCCCCCCCCCCCCCCCCACCTTCTGTACTGAGATTGTCGATTGCTTCCTGTCTACCACCATAGATATTGTCTCTGAACATCTCTCTTGTCCTCTCTGTTAGATTAGTGCGTTTCCTTGAGAGGAAAACGGAAAGCTTACACAAAGGAGAACACCACTATACAAGAGTGAGTAATATGAGCTTCAGACTTTTACCTGTTTTACCTGTACCTCTCGGCCTGTTTGAAGTGCTGAATTAAAGTATATCCCCAGCTGGGGTGCTGCCGTTGTACCCCTGAGCCAGGTACTTAACGTGAAGTACTCTAATAAATATACAGCTCTATAAACGGTTTGCATGCTAATGTAATCTGTAAGTCCCTCTCCTAAATGCTGAAAATGTATGTAATTTAAGAACCATCTCTGAACCTCTGAAATGCATTTGTCTTCAGTCATTATTTGGGAAAAAACGATACATATGTATGTACTGTATTATAACTGAATACACATAACATTTTTCAGCTTTTTTTGGTCTAGTCATGTTAAAATGTATGAAAGGTTGTTTGACGTGTTTCTGGTCTCTCGTGCTGCCCAGCTGCTCAAGTTGCAGGATCGGGTCCTCAATGACGTGGTCATCCACTTCCTGGGTGACGAGGACCCCCGAGTGCGCCACGCGGCGGCTGCGACCGTCAGCAGGTACGAGCATTTCGCACCTGGGGAAGCCTCCGCGCTCGCTCTCGGGGCTTACCGATTCCTCATAACGCCGTTCGGATTGCACGGTGCTCCTGATGCGTAACCCGACCCCCCCTCTCTTCCTGCGCTTCCTAGGCTGATCTCCAGGCTGTTCTTCGACTGCGACCAGGGCCAAGCGGACCCGGTGGTGGCCATCGCTCGGGACCAGAGCAGCGTTCACCTGCAGCTGTTGATGCACGAAACGCAGCCCCCCTCCCACTTCACCGTTAGCACCATCAGCAGGTACAAATGCAGCAATGCACTGACTTACTGTCAGTAGATACGAATGCAGCAATGCACTGACTTACTGTCAGTAGATACAAATGCAGCAATGCACTGTCTTACTGTCAGCAGGAACATATGCAGCAATGCACTGACTTACTGTCAGTAGATACAAATGCAGCAATGCACTGACTTACTGTCAGTAGATACGAATGCAGCAATGCACTGACTTACTGTCAGTAGATACAAATGCAGCAATGCACTGACTTACTGTCAGTAGATACAAATGCAGCAATGCACTGACTTACTGTCAGTAGATACAAATGCAGCAATGCACTGACTTACTGTCAGTAGATACAAATGCAGCAATGCACTGACTTACTGTCAGTAGATACAAATGCAGCAATGCACTGACTTACTGTCAGTAGATACAAATGCAGCAATGCACATGCAGCAATGCACTGACTTACTGTCAGTAGATACGAATGCAGCCTTGCTCTGTTCTTCTGTGAGCGGTCAAGCTGTGCTTTCAGATGTCCACTGTCGACTGTGGTCAAACGGAGACGAGATCTCAAATGATCCTTGTCACACACTATTTACTGAAGAATCTGCATCATCGCTCTCGCTAATTGAGATGGCAAACCAAAATTTAAAAATAAATAAAATCTATAGGGGGCTTTGTCACTCCTGCTGTTGTTGGCCCCTGAAGATACTTTGGCGGTACAGCGCCTTTGTGAGTTTTAGCAACAGCAGCTGCAGCACGGTGCAGTTCATCAAGGCGCTGCGTGTTTATATGCAGGCAGCCCGCTGATTGGTTTTTAGCTGCCTGCCAATCACCATGGAGGGCCCAGAGAGGCAGACACAGAGCTCAAGAATTCAGTGTTGTCTGAAGGCCACACCCATCCAAATGTGTTGCTGCAAGCCAGGTTGAGAGCCAGTAGATAGTAGATTGATTATTTCAGCGCTGGCTCTGTGCTAGGAGCTGTATTTGTATGTTCTGAGTCACTACCAGCCCCATGTAATAATAAAGAGACATTGCTTTTGATTCTGAATGTAGGGTGCTAGTGTTGTTTTCATACGGAATGCTGTTGCAGCGTTGAGCGCTGAGCGTTGTTTGACGTACCCGTTCCTCTGTCCGTCAGGATGTACAGAGGCTACAGCGTCTCTCACAACGCGTCGGACGTCACCGTGGAGAATAACCTGTCCCGGGTTATCACGGCTGTGTCCCACGCACTCGCCGCCTCCACCTCCAGAACCCTGACTGTGAGCGACTCCCGCGCCTGCACGCCTAACCACGGCTCCACACCACGTTTAGACAAAATCACACTGATTTCTGATCAGCACTTACAAAATCACACTGATCTCTGATCAGAGCTCACAAATCACACTGAATCCTGATCATAGCTCACAAAATCACACTGATTTCTGATCAGCACTTACAAAATCACACTGATCTCTGATCAGAGCTCACAAATCACACTGAATCCTGATCATAGCTCACAAAATCACACTGATCTCTGATCAGAGCTCACAAATCACACTGAATCCTGATCATAGCTCACAAAATCACACTAATTTCTGATCAGAGCTATCAACATCACACTGAATCCTGATTAGAGCTCTCAAAATCAAGTAAAAAAAGGCTGTTCGGGAAAAAAAACCGTGTGTGTTTTTCATACTGGTCGATCCTGCCGTGACAGGCATAGCTATTCAAATTGGATGCAGTGTTTGCAGAAACATGTAGGAATTTATTCTGTTCAAAATGAAGATCGACAGCTTGTTTGCCTGCAGGTAAAGCGTGACCAATGATTTCTGTCTTTCTGTGAGGCAAAGTTCTTGTTGAGTTTTCAATTCCTGAAGAAATGTTGCTTCACTGGATTGCGCTTCACATTTTTTTGGGGTTCACTTCAGTTCATCGTCATCTTCCCAGTAAAGTTCAGTGGCTTTAGGGTGATCCCACATATCTCACACTGCGATAATCTCTGAAATCTGATCATCTTTCTTGCCCCCAAGAACGAGCAGTCTTTATGCAACAAACATATTCAGCACTGAACGGTCTGTTTTTTTATTTTTTATTTATATTTTTTTGAATTTAGTAGCCAATTGAAGAACTATGTAATTCAATTCCCCCTGTGTAGCAACCGCTTGAGAATCGCCGCTACACAACCCCGTCAGCCGGTAGTAAGAAGGAGGGCGCCACGTCCTGTTCAGGGCGCGACTCCTCGAGCTCCTGACCGTGATTCCAACTCACCCAGGGCCGTTCTGTCTTTATTGGTTTTTAAAATTCATCCCAATAAGAACATTGTACTGATAGACATTTCATTCCATCACATTCATTACTTTCACCATTACATTTCATACACACACTTCATCACATTTATTCCAGTTAAAATATGTTCAAGACACTGAAGACACCACAAAAATGACACTATTTACAAGACAGCAAAAAAGGAAAAAACCTCCATAGGGAGAAAAAAAAGAAAAGGAGCGTTCACGAGTACATTGAAGTGCGAAAAGACACATGAGTACCCGGGTTGTCGGGTGGGCTATAATGTTCATTGCCTTTTCTCTCTCTTCCATATGTGGGGGTGGGTGGACTATATAATCAGCTCTACCCAGTGGTCCACCCCTCATTTCTCTCTGGCCAGATGCTCGTTTTGAGAAAAGTTCACCGTAACGCCATCCTGGAGGAGGTTTTGCGTCCTCCTCCTGAGAGTGACTAGGTCCACTGTTGTTTTTTGGTAGACCTTGATGTTCCACGCCTCCCACAGGACCTGCTTCACGGTGTTTACGATCCTCCCCTGACGCTGGAGCTCAGATGTTCTGCAGCCTCCTCTGGGCCCGTAGAGAACACTCTCAGCAGTCAGGGAGGACCTCGGCAGCAACCTGTTACGGGAGACAGAGGAAACAACAAGGCCCCAGACCCGTCTGGCCACGGAGCACTCCCAGAACAGATGGTACACATGTTCTGAGTCAGTGCATCCGTGGGGGCAGCGCTCGGTCAGGGCCAGGTGCCGCTTGTGCATAAAGACCCTGGTGGGGAGACACATGTGGGCAGACATCCAGCAATGTTTCTCTGCTTGTTGTGATGCATTTGTGTAAAGACATTTGCCCAGATTATAGACGGGTCCAGGGTCGTACTGCCCCTCGGGTGTGTCATGGTCTCACTTGCTCTTAGATGAGCCATGATTATTTTGTACCTCCACGAGGTCCGCCCGGCCCTGGGCAATCCCGTCCCAAAGGGAAAGTCCCTCAGGGCTCGATGTACATATGGGGGGTCCCAGTTATATGGTATAGTCAAGTCAAGCACACACAGGCCCATTGCCCTCAAGAAGGCCGTTCTGTGCACGATGATTCTCGCCGAGTCCCACCCCCCACCCCGGGAGCAGCCGCCAATTTCCGTTCCCTTAAGGCACCGGCCATACTCGGATCTGGCGGGACCGGGGGCGCAAACCCCCGATCCTCGGAGCGCTTTTATCGCTGCACCACCACGTGTGTTTTCTTTTTCACGGCACGGAAAGAAGATGAATCATTTGGTGTTGCTGTGAAAACAGTTTGTAAAAGGTGAATCAGGCACGGCAGGATGCGGCGAATGTTTGGCTGGAGGTCCGACGGTTGTGGGCGTTGTGGTTTCTTTTTCTCCAGTTCGGCTGCTGCGAAGCTCTGTGCCTCCTCTCCTCCGCATACCCAGCGTGCACCTGGAGCGTGGGCTGGCACTGCGGGTACGTCAGCTCCTCTGCCAGCCAGCCCAACCGCTCCAGCCTCTACAAGAACAGGGGCCGTTCCCACAGGTAACATGCAGTCACATGTATATTCATAATGTGTTGTGTCTATGGTATGTCCCGGTGGAGACATATCTGTAATGTGTTGGTATCTATGGTATGTGGAGACGTATCTATAATGTGTTGATATCTATGGTATGTACAGACTCTATCCAGGTGGGGATGTATCTATAATGTGTTGATATCTATGGTATGTACAGACTCTATCCAGGTGGGGATGTATCTGTAATGTGTTGATATCTATGGTATGTACAGACTCTATCCAGGTGGGGATGTATCTGTAATGTGTTGATATCTATGGTATGTACAGACTCTATCCAGGTGGGGATGTATCTGTAATGTGCTGTATCTATGCAATGCCTGTGCATTGGAAGTTGTCTCTGTCATAGACTCTGATCTGTAATGTATCTATGGTGCTCTCAGTGCGTCCCAGGCAGGCTCAGTGGAAGATGCAAAGAGGAGCAGTACGGTGGGCGTGGCCAACATGGTGCTGTCACTGCTGTCTTCCGCTTGGTTCCCTCTTGACCTGTCGGCACACCAGGACGCCTTGCTATTGACTGGCAACCTCCTCGCAGGTACCGTGCACGTCATAGAACAGTGCTGTGGAGAGCAGGACGTTCTGATTGGTTCTAATCCTGCAGTGACTGACACAACAGGAGAGCTCCACCCCCTATAGGGCACTTGAAACCGCAGTGATCTAATTCTGTACAGTATTCTCATAGCAAGCAGTACATCCGCTTCTTTCTGTTGCTTTTTTCTCAACACTGACCCCCCCCCAACTTCCTGTCCATCCAGCCGTGGCCCCCAAGTGTCTGAGAGGCCCCTGGACGGGCGAGGAGGAGCCTAGCGCCGGTGGCGCCAAGCAGGAGGAGCTGTGGCCGGCGCTTAGCGACCGCTCCATAGCCGCCATGGTGGAGCAGCTGTTCTCACACCTGCTGAAGGTCATCAACATCTGCGCCCATGTGCTCGACGAGGTGGCCCCCGGCCCCGCCGTCAAGGTAACCTGGGGGAGGGGGCCTGTTGCCGCGCTCGTTTCAGTAGCGGTCAGCTCTGCTGTCGGCCTGGTCTTTATGTCCGTGCTAACCACTGTACCCCCTCCCCCACAGGCCACGCTCCCCTCTCTGTCGAACACCCCCTCTTTGAGCCCCATCCGCAGGAAGAGCAAAGAGAAGGAGCCAGCGGAGCCCAGCGGTGCCCCCATGAGTCCGAAGAGAAGCAGCGAGGGTAACCCGGGTAAGAGGGCCGACGGCGCGGCCAACCAGCGGCCTCATTCTCACCCCTGACTGCGTAGTTACATCGTGTGTCCCCCCCCCCCAATGGGGAATCGACCTCATTGTCCAAACAGTTATCAAGCAATTCTGAGGCCAAAGAAAGGGCAAAACAACCCCCTGCTGGCTGGTAGGACTGTGTGTGTTGGAGCAGTGAGCGGTCAGTGGCCCTGTGGTGTAAATGACAGTGTGGATTATGGGTAATTTTAGCCCTGAACTCGTAGCGCTGCGCTCCCCTCTCCCAGCAGGCAGACCTGCAGAGACGACAGTAAACGCCACGCTCAAGTCCACCACGCTGGGCAGCTTCTACCACCTGCCCCCCTACCTGAAGCTCTACGATGTCCTGAAGGCCAATCACGCCAACTACAAGGTACCCCCCCCCCCCCCTCGTCCCTCCGAGCGTCTCCACATCCTCTGCATGCTCAGCTTGGCCCCCCGTCTCCATTGGACAGGCCTACGTAGTTATGGTGATATATCTTAATTTGGTCTAATTGTCTTATTTAGATGCCGTAAGATACAACTATAGAACTAAACTTGTGAAAGATTGTATCGTTCCAGGAACATGAAATTTATGCCTCAAACGTGTCTCGGTGATGCTACTGAACAATTAGCATTTGAAGCGGCGTTAAAAGTGGGTGAAATCTGGTTCGGATTTATAATGTAGAACCTTCCGTGCTGCTGACTCATTCTGTGTATACAGTGGTGCTGTTTTCATCGATATATAAACAAAAAATAATAATAATGAACGCGTAAGAAAAATATTTTCCCCACGTTTTACATTACATTATAGGCATTTAGCAGACGCTCTTATCCAGAGCGACTTACACAACATTTATTTTGCATTTATACATAGTATCCATTAATACAGCTGGATATATACTGAAGCAATGCAGGTGAAGTACCTTGCTCAAGGGTACAACGGCAGTGTCCGACCCGGGAATCGAACCTGCAACCTTTCGGTTACAAACCCAGTTCCTTAACCATTATACCACACTGCCTCCCTACGTCCAAAGGAAACAGGAATTGAAAGTGAATGCTAGCTTGAGCGATGCCGTAACAAACAGACTCACCTCTTCCGCCACCCCGGCGATGAGTAAGCGCTTTTTATCCGTCCTGTCCAGGCGACGCTGGACCTCCACAGCGGTAGCGATAAGTTCGGCGGCTTCCTGAGGTCGGCGCTGGACGTCCTGTCTCAGCTGCTCGAGCTGACGGCGCTGCAGGAAATCGGAAAGGTAAGGGCCCGGCTTCGGTAGTGACCGCGCTCGCTTTCACAGAGCCCCGTTCTCACGGCGACCGTGTCTGTCCGCAGTGCGTGGAGGAGATCCTGGGGTACCTCAAGTCCTGCTTCTCCAGAGAGCCCACCATGGCCACCGTCTGTGTGCAGCAGGTGAGGGGGTTCACTTCATCATCCTCTTCTCTTTGCATAGCTCATACAGACAGGAACCGACAGGTGGAATATAATGCAGCTGACTTACCCAGCATGCACTGGGAGAGACTTGTCCAGGCTCATGAAAACACACTTTGAGATGGTCTGCGATTTTGTGTGATGGCACAAAGTGCAACACTTTTTTAAAGAGGAATGTAAGTAAAGAATTTAAGAAGTATTGGAGGAAGCGGGCATATGTTTAACGAAGGGTGTCCATTATTTTTCTGTTGTGTAATTGATGTATGTTTGTGTGTTTACTATTGTGTGTTGCCACGTCTCCCTTATAAAAGAGATTCAGTGTCTCAGTGTGACTCCCAGATTAAATGAAAGCTAAATTAAATGCGCAGGACACACACTGGACAAACATATCGGGATGAGTACATACAGCTGAACACAGCGATTGGGTATTTGTGAATGAACGTTAGTGGTGCCACAGCTCACCTCTCAGGGTAGACCGTGATGCTTAGTGTCGGCCAGATTGAATGGAACTATGGGGGATGTAGGCGTGTGCATTTAGAGTTTTTGTTTGGGAAGGTCACATGATTAACGCTCCCGTGTTGTGCACTCAGCTGCTGAAAACCCTGTTTGGGACCAACCTGGCGTCTCAGTACGACGGGTCCTGGTCCAACCCCAGTAAGGCCCAGGGGAAGGCCCTACGGCTGGGCTCCTCCAGCCTGAGGCCTGGGCTCTACCACTACTGCTTCATGGCCCCCTACACACACTTCACCCAGGCGCTCGCCGACGCCAGCCTGCGCAACATGGTGCAGGCAGAGCAAGAGCAGGACCCCTCCGGGTGAGTGAGAGAGAGAGAGAGACGCACACGCACACACGCATACACTGTACACACGCGCACACACACACACGCACACACGCATACACTGTACACATGCGCACACGCAGATATACACAGAGCAGTCTCTGGTATAGCTGGTAATCCAGCTGACTCTGTCTCTGGTACCTGCAGATGGTTTGATGTGATGCAGAAGGTGTCCAGTCAGCTGAGGTCGAGCATCACCAACGTCACCCGGCAACGAGGGGACAAGGTAAGAGATACAGTGAGAAATACATTTACAACGATGGGACAAGGAAGAGATACAGTGAGAAATACATTTACAACGATGGGACAAGGAAGAGATACAGTGAGAAATCATTCATCATGCACTCACGGAACTATGAGGCAGAAGATAAATGTGTGGCACGTTTCCTGTGGAATAGAATGTCAGGATGTACCTCTTTAGAGTTTTACAAGGGGATCCTGTCCTGTTTGCTCTCACAGTGTGTGAATTCTCCCTGCAGGCCTAAATGCTTCACAGGGGCCTGCTGATTGGTCCATTAGCTGTGTATCACTCTTGTGTGGGTAAACGTAAATCTTGCTGTGCACAAGTCTCTTACTGCTCTCTCTTTCCCTCTCTCTCTATCTCTCTCCCTCTCTATTTCTCTTTCTCTCCTTTTCTATCTCTCTCTCTCTTCCTTCTTCTCTCTGTCACCCTCCCTCCCGCTCTTTCTCTCTCTCTCCCTCCCTCTCTATCTCTTTATTTCTCTCTCTCTCTATCTCCCTTTCTCCCCCCCTCACTCCCTCTCTCTCTCTCTCTCTCTCTCTCTGTCTCTCTCTCAGAACGCCATCCACAGTCACATCCGTCTGTTTGAGCCGCTGGTGATCAAGGCGCTGAAGCAGTACACCACCAGCACCTCTATGCCCCTCCAGCGCCAGGTTCTGGACCTGCTGGCCCAACTGGTGCAGCTCCGGGTCAACTACTGCCTGCTGGACTCGGACCAGGTCCGCAGAGCCTCAGTGTCTCCAGCAATAAATAATTAGGGTGTAATTCCCTGAGCTATTCAGGCTGTTAACATTTACGTACACTTATTTAAGTCCCTTATGGACTCTTACACTGGATAAGAGCGTCCGCTAAATTAATGTAATGTAATTGATCCTTTCATGGTGCATTATTAGTTGTTAAATATTTTATGCCCTTTTTGATCATGGTTACTTGTCGTAATTGACTTGCACATCGTTTGCTGTATTTGAAGCTTTTGTGTGCTGCCTTCAGGTTTGAATCTTGGTGTTTATCACCTGCTTAAAGTCACCTGCAGGTCAGAGGTAAAGGTGATACCACCTGTTAGGCATGTTAATGTCAACATTCTGATTTAAGTCACGTTACTATGGTCCGTTGTTAAGTGGAGGATTCTATGACCGTGTGCCAACATTCACGGCCAGATTCTTTTCACTACCGTAACTTCTCATCCTTGCATTAGGTCTGGCTTTGGCCTTGTTTTGTACGTGTTAAATGTCTGCTGTCGCAAGCCATGCTGTGTATGCTTGGTGCTAATTCTGTGTCACTGTATCTCGATTGCAGGTGTTCATCGGCTTTGTCCTGAAGCAGTTTGAGTACATTGAGGTTGGCCAGTTCAGGTAAGAGGCCTTTCCATGCTTTCATCTTAGTGTAAAACCTGTCAAGTACTCATTTTGATCTTAAAAGCAGGTAACTGTTAGCTATCACTATACAAAAAAGATGGTTGTTTCTTGCACACTTGGGGGAAGAATAAAAATTCTGAATTTATTGATAAAACCAACACAATTTGGCAAGACGCCTTGATCAGGGTTACACATACAAGAGGCAAAGTGCTTCTTATATACAAAACAAAATAATAATTAAAAAACAACCAATCAGTGTGCAGCCATCATCTCAGTAAAACATTGAGGTTTATGATGATGATGAATGAAGAGTCCTGACATAAGCCAGGAGGCGCAGAGTGACTCCAGGACCCTGGACGCGTTGGTTTGCGCGGTGGCGTTTTGAGACGCTCCCTAAACGGGGCTCTGTGGCTCCACCCCCACAGGGAGTCGGAGGCCATCATCCCCAGCATCTTCTTCTTCCTGGTCCTGCTGTCCTACGAGCGCTACCACTCGAAGCAGATCATCAGCATCCCCAAGATCATCCAGCTGTGCGACGGCATCATGGCCAGCGGCCGGAAGGCTGTCACTCACGGTAGGCCCCGCCCACCCAGCAGCAGAGATTTCATTGGTTGTCTTTAAAGTTTGGTTTCGCTTTAATGGGCTGTTTGCCACTTTCAAACTTTCTGACCTCGCTGAACAGGGTCCTGTCCATATTTGTGACTGTACACCGGCTTCTTCAAGCAACTGAAATTGGTCCGTCTAGAATGTTCTTTTTCATTATGGGTTTTACTTCAACTGTGACGTCTGTTTTCTGTCCAGTATGGAAATAGTCCATGTGTGCTGCCTGCCAATTACTGCTGATCAAGTAAACTCAGGTCAACTCAGGTCAAAGCATGTCACCCAGGAAATGCAGCTCATAGACGGTGGCATTTCTCAAAATATTGTACAATAAACATTTAGTTTTTTGCTTTAGTTATTGCTCTACTTGGTCCTTCCTCTGAGAAGTAGCTTAAGGTTCCGATGCTCCACGGTGTCAGAAACGAGCTAATCTTCAGTACTTTATACCCTTTTAAGAGTTTACTTCAAACCATAAAAACTGAGATATGATCTTGCATAGACAGAAAGGGTGCGAATGGCCTGTAAACCCCTTTAGGACCTGTATGGTTGTAGTTTAGTTTTGAGTGAGTGTTGTCATATTTTATGTTGTGTGATTTTTTAAATCCTGACATAAGTGGTTTATAAAATAAATAAGTGAGTCTGTTACGCCCGCCCCTGTGCTGTGTGTTAATTGGCCCGTTTATCCTGTGCTGAGTGTTAATTGGCCCGATTATCCTGTGCCGTGTGCGATTGGTTGTGTGCCCCTCAGCGATTCCGGCCCTGCAGCCGATCGTCCACGACCTGTTTGTGCTGCGCGGCTCCAACAAGGCGGATGCCGGCCGGGAGCTGGACACGCAGAAGGAGGTGGTGGTGTCCATGTTACTGAGACTCATCCAGCACCACCAGGTACCTCCCCCCACCCTTCTGCTGGGCTCAGGGGGAATCGAGGGAGTCTGGGATAGCATGTGGAGTCATGAGGCTAGTGCTAACTTGCAAGACGATGGAATACTTTGTTGGTTTGAAATGTAACATATGATCTGTGTGTCTGTGTGTCTGTGTGTGAGACGTGTGACGTGTGTGTGACGTGTGTGTGACGTGCGTGTGACGTGCGTGTGACGTGTGTGCTCACGTGTGTGCTCACGTGCGTGCGCTCTTTGTCGCCGCCCTGCAGGTGCTGCAGATGTTCATCCTGGTGCTGCAGCAGTGTCACAAGGAGAACGAGGACAAGTGGAAGAGGCTGTCCCGCCAGATCGCTGACATCATCCTGCCCATGATTGCCAAGCAACAGGCAAGGCCCCTCCCTCTTCTCCCCCATTATGAGCTCAAGTTTCTGCTTCGCTTATTTATTCAGTTTCTCATTTTTGTTTAAAGTATATTTTTCGTGAGAGGCAGAGACGTACACACTGATGTTATGGGCAGTAAGGTAGGTACCATTTTAGCACAGGAGCTCTAAAGGCTCAGGTAAAACTGAAGTGTGTTGTCATGGCGATGTCGTTCTCCTCCGTGCTGCAGATGCTTCTGGACTCCCATGAGGCACTGGGGGTGCTGAACACCCTGTTTGAGACGGTGGCCCCCTCCTCCCTGCGTCCCGTCGACATGCTGCTGAAAAGCATGTTCGTCACGCCCGTCACCATGGTGAGCCCCGCCCCGCACCCCACTAACCACTCCCCCTCCCTGACCCTCCACTTGCCACTCTCCCCTTCCATCCCTCTCTACTAGCTCTTCCCATTTGCTCATCCTAAACTAGCCCCTCCCTTTCTCTGTACCCCTGCTTTGAGTGGGGTCTGTCTGTGGGTGACTTTCTGTACCCCAGTTTTGAGTGGGGTCTGTGGGTGACTGTACCCCAGTTTTGAGTGGGGTCTGTGGGTGAATGTACCCCAGCTTTGAGTGGGGTCTGTGGGTGAATGTACCCCAGCTTTGAGTGGGGTCTGTGTGTGACTGTACCCCAGTTTTGAGTGGGGTTTGTGGGTGACTATACCCCAGTTTTGAGTGGGGTTTGTGGGTGACTGTACCCCAGTTTTGAGTGGGGTCTGTGGGTGAATGTACCCCAGTTTTGAGTGGGGTCTGTGGGTGACTGTACCCCAGTTTTGAGTGGGGTCTGTGGGTGACTGTACCCCAGCTTTGAGTGGGGTTTGTGGGTGACTGTATCCCAGTTTTGAGTGGGGTCTGTGGGTGACTGTACTCCAGTTTTGAGTGGGGTCTGTGGGTGACTGTACCCCAGCTTTCAGTGGGGTTTGTGGGTGACTGTATCCCAGTTTTGAGTGGGGTTTGTGGGTGACTGTATCCCAGTTTTGAGTGGGGTCTGTGGGTGACTGTACCCCAGTTTTGAGTGGGGTCTGTGGGTGACTGTACCCCAGCTTTCAGTGGGGTTTGTGGGTGACTGTATCCCAGTTTTGAGTGGGGTTTCTGGGTGACTGTGGGCCCTATCCCCCTCTCTCTCCCAGGTCTCAGTGGGCATGGTGCAGCTCTGGGTTTCTGGGTGACTGTGGGCCCTATCCCCCTCTCTCTCCCAGGTCTCTGTGGGCATGGTGCAGCTCTGGGTTTATGGGTGACTGTGGGCCCTATCCCCCTCTCTCTCCCAGGTCTCTGTGGGCATGGTGCAGCTCTGGGTTTATGGGTGACTGTGGGCCCTATCCCCCTCTCTCTCCCAGGTCTCTGTGGGCATGGTGCAGCTCTGGGTTTATGGGTGACTGTGGGCCCTATCCCCCTCTCTCTCCCAGGTCTCCGTGGGCATGGTGCAGCTCTGGGTTTATGGGTGACTGTGGGCCCTATCCCTCTCTCTCTCCCAGGTCTCCGTGGGCATGGTGCAGCTCTGGGTTTATGGGTGACTGTGGGCCCTATCCCCCTCTCTCTCCCAGGTCTCTGTGGGCATGGTGCAGCTCTGGGTTTATGGGTGACTGTGGGCCCTATCCCCCTCTCTCTCCCAGGTCTCCGTGGGCATGGTGCAGCTCTGGGTTTATGGGTGACTGTGGGCCCTATCCCCCTCTCTCTCCCAGGTCTCCGTGGGCATGGTGCAGCTCTGGGTTTCTGGGATCCTGGCCGTACTCAGAGTCCTCATCTCCCAGTCCACCGAGGACATCGTCCTATCCCGCGTGCAGGAGCTCTCCCTGTCCCCCCTCCTCCTCTCCTGCGAGACCGTTCGGAGGCTCCGGGGGGACAGGCTCCACACTCCGCCTGCCGAGGAAGAGGAGGAGGGGGAGGAGGAGGAAGGGGAACCGACCCGTCATACACCCGAGGAAGTTTTCTCCAGGTGCGCCAACTATCGGCTATCGCTAGCGCTAATTATTGATACAGTCAAACCAGAGCCATCATAGACATGCGTACCAGAGTTTGGGTTTTTAAATACATAACGTGAGTTGCGCTGTAGTCCACCGGCGCCCCTTGGTGGTCAGGGTGTTGAGTGCTGAGGCTCTGGGCGTGTCCTGCAGGTTCCTGCTCCAGCTGGTGGGGGTTCTGCTGGAGGACATCGCCACTAAGAGGGTGAATCTGGACCTGAGCGTGGAGCAGCACACCTTCTACTGCCAGCAACTGGGCACCTTGCTTATGTGTCTCATTCACACCTTTAAATCAGGTAAAGTATAAGTCCTGCCCCCGACAGGTGTGTCTCATTCACACCTTTAGATCAGGTGAGATAACCACCTCCTACACACTCTAGTGTGGCATTCATCTTCTGATCTGGAGATTCTATATCTATACTGTCCCTCAGTACATCACGCATTGAGAATAAAGAAGGGTGACTTGCGTGCTGCGCTCAGTGCAGATCTGCAGACTCTGTATCTACGCTGCGGTTTTTTGCAGGAATGTTCCGGCGGATTACGACGGCGGCCACCAAGCTGCTGAAGGCGGAGGGAGGGGAGGGCAGCTTCTACACCCTGGAGGGGCTGAACGACGTGGTGCTGTCTCTCATCACCACCCACCCCTCCCTGGTGCTCCTCTGGTGCCAGGTGCTCCTGGTCATCGACTACACCAACTACACCTGGTGGTCCGATGTTCACCAGACGCCCAGGTAGGGCCCGCAGCCAAACCGCCCCCCCCTAAGCAGCCGAAGCCGCCCCACTGAGTAGCCAGACATGAGCGGCACGGTGGCGCAGTGGTTAGCACTGTTGCCTCACAGCATGAAGGTACCGAGTTCGAATCCCGGCCGAGGGCCTTTCTGTGTGGAGTTTGCATGTTCTCCCCGTGTCTGCGTGGGCTTCCGCCCACAGTCCAAAAACATGCCAGCTAGGTTAATTCGAGACTCTAAATTGCCCATAGGTATGAATGTGTAAGTGAATGGTGTGAGTGCTATAATTATTTTAAAAAAATTTAAAAAAAGAGTAGCCAGACATGCCCCCTCATCCAGTCACACAGCCCAATCTCCACTTAAGACTTTGAGAATAGTATGGAACCCATGGTTGGCTAAATGGCTGTAAGTATCAAACAATAGATATCAAAGGTGTAGGTATCAAATGACTGTAAGTATCAAACATTGAGGTATCAAACAAGCCTCAAACCATAATTCTGCTGCCAGATATGCCGTGGATATGGAGGGATTCACAAAAATCAATAAAGTTGATAAGGTAAAACATTAAATGTCTTTTCTTTGTACTGTTTTCAGTTAAATATATGTAAAAAATAATTTACAATTCACTGCTTTCTTTCTGCTTTTATGTGAATTTTACCTAATTTTTTTGGAATTGGGGTTTAGGATGCGGACGTGGTTTGGGATGAACCAGCGGGAGGTGTACACTAATGCATGGGTGTCCTCTCTCCCCCCCAGGATGCACAGCCTGTCCCGCACCAAGCTGCTGAGCCCCCACGGGCCTGGAGACGGCGAGGAGGAGCGTCCCGACGCCAGGCTGGCCGTGTGCAACCGGGAGATCGTTCACAGGGGGGCCCTCATCCTCTTCTGTGACTACGTGGTGAGTTCAGGCGTCCCTCAGGGGTCCCTCAGGGGTCCGAGCGACTAACGCACTTGCTTCTCCCATTTCCCATCCTAAAGTTGCTTTCCCATTTTTTCTGTTCCCACCCCCTCAACAAGCTCCTGTCCTTTTGACCCCCTCCTGGCCCCTCCCCCTCACACTAACCCCTCCACTCACATGTCTTGAATATAATGTTCTACTCTAACTGTACAGATCAAAGCTCTTTGAACATTAGAACACAAGAATCTATAGTGGCGAGTACAGGCCAGTCAGCCCTTCTAGGTTTACGGTTTGCCTACATGCTAGAGATTATCCATCACGGTTTCAAGTTTGGGCTTGAATACCCTGAGGGTATCTGCCTCTACTATAACCTGGCAAGCTGTTCCATGCAATAACTGTGTTTATGAAAAAAAAACCTCCTCATATCTGTGAAGAATCTACCTCTGGCTCTTTTACGCCTATTTTCCCTTATTCTACAGACAGATCTCAACCTGAAAAATCTTTGCATGTGCACGTTATTAATTCCTTCAGAATTTTAAATCCTTGATCAATTCCCCCCTTCGTCTTCTCTGATGAGACCATTCAAAATGAAGCTCAGTGATTCTGTTAGAAAATAAGACCCAGTGAACGTGTTTGGCTGGACATAATTAAGCTTGTAAATAAGTACTTATAAGCACTCCTGACTTGGGATGCTTGGAACTTAAAAATAAACGCTTCCGTTGGTTCCATCTCCCATTCTCATTGACGTTTTGCACAAATTAATATCAAGCTGTAATTAGACATAAGTGATGAAGTCTCCTTTCTGCCTCTCAGTGCCAGAACCTGCATGATTCAGAGCACCTGACCTGGCTCATCGTCAACCACGTGCGTGACCTCATCAACCTGTCCCATGAGCCTCCGGTGCAGGACTTCATCAGCGCCATCCACCGCAACTCCGCCGCCAGTGGCCTCTTCATCCAGGCCATCCAGTCCCGCTGTGAGAACCTCTCCACCGTGAGTGACATCGTCTTTCTCTGCCTCCTTTCTCCTTCTCTATCCCTCTTATCCCTCAATCTTTTCTGTCACGTGTGGTATGAGCCCCTGGAATGGGTTTACTGTGACAGAGCCAGAGCCCCTGGAATGGGTTTACTGTGACAGAGCCAGAGGCTAAGGGTACACAGGCAGGTTTGTAAAGCACCATTCCTGAGTTTCATTTAATCTTGAAATGACAGTACGTGCTTTTGAAATAGGTTTTTCTGTGTCTCAGACTGTAATAGCAGTGTGTGTGTGTGTGTGTGTGTGTGTGTGTGTGTGTGTGTGTCTGTGTGTGTTGTGTTGAATGATGAACGGCTCCTATGTGTACACTAAAGTAGTGTTGATGGATGAGGTGTTTGTGTACCTGTGTAAAGTTGTGTATTAGTGGACAGTACAGTAGTGTTAAGTGATGAGGTGTGTGTGTACAGTAGAATAGTGTTAAGTGATGAGGTGTGTGTGTGTACAGTAGAATAGTGTTAAGTGATGAGGTGTGTGTGTGTACAGTAGTGTTAAGTGCTGAGGTGTGTGTGTGTGTACAGTAGTGTTAAGTGATGAGATGTGTGTGTGTGTACAGTAGTGTTAAGTGATGAGATGTGTGTGTGTGTGTGTGTGTACACAGCCTACCATGCTGAAGAACACGCTGCAGTGTCTGGAGGGGATCCATCTCAGCCAGTCGGGGGCGCTGTTGATGCTGTATGTGGATAAGCTGATTAGCACGCCGTTCCGTGTGCTAGCGCGCATGGTGGACACGCTAGCCTGCAGGAGGGTGGAGATGCTGCTGGCTGAGACCCTGCAGGTACTGCGCTCACACACACACGCACGCACACGCACACAGGTACTGCGCTCACACTACCGTCTGACTAACCCACACACACACACACACACACACACACAGGTACTGCGCTCAAACTACCGTCTGACTAACCCACACACAAGCACACACACACACACACACACACACACACACACACAGGTACTGCGCTCAAACTACCGTCTGACTAACCCGCACACACACACATGTACTGTGCTCTACTACTGTCTGACTATCCTACACACACAAGCACACACACGCATGCATGCACACACACTATCTCTCTCTCGCGTACACACATGTACACACACACAACGCATTGTCTTTGTCTTTCTCTTACACACACACACACACACACACACTTCACTTTTTCTTCCTCTCTTGTTGTGCAGAACAGCATAGCTCAGCTGCCTGTGGAGGAGCTGGACCGGATGCAGCAGCACCTGCAGAGGAGTGGCTTAGCTCAGAGGTACTGTGTGAAGCTGCGTCTCCCCTACACACGGAAAGCTCTGGAAACGTGCTCTCTGCGCCGCTGTCTGTGACACGTGTCCCTTGTGCCCCCCGTGTCCCTCAGGCATCAGAGGCTCTACTCCCTGCTGGACAGGTTCAGGGCTTCCATTGCCGAGGATACGTGCGGCCCCTCCCCTCCCGTCACTCCTCACCCCCTGGATGGGGAACCTCCTCCAGCTCCAGAGACCATAGTGGCCAATAAGGTAAGTCATGTGACCTGTGTGCGCATGCGTGTGCATGTGTTGATATGTGTGTTTGAGTGTGTGTAATCTGTGTGTCAATCTCTTTGCCTGCAGGAGTGGTTTGTGGCGCTTGTGAAATCCCAGTGCTTCCTGCGCACCGACGCCGCCCTGCTGGAGACCACAGACCTGCTGACCAAACTGCCCCAGAGTGACCTCTCCTCTCTCATGGCCTCTGCGGTACTGAGCCCCGCCTCTTTTATGACATTTCAGGAAAGGCTTGTCTTCACCTCTTCAGCAGTATTTGGTGACGGATCTTTCCGTGCTTGTAGGTTGAAGTGCAGACTGGAGGCTGGAGTTCAGGCCAGGGTATTTTACATAGTCTGGGTTATTTTGGATGTTATCTGTATGTATGCAGGATTTATGTTTTGGTTCTTGGTGAGCATGGTTAACTTTAATTTGGTGCTTTAGCGATGTTGCATAAGCCCTCGCTGGTCTGTGAATGTCCATCGCCAGGCACTAGCACTGCAGCTCTTGTGACTCAGAGGTCAGAAAGTACTCTGGCTGTGTCCGTGTGAACGATATTCCCGCAGGAGTTTAACCTGAGCCTGCTGTGTCCGTGTGAACGATATTCCCGCAGGAGTTTAACCTGAGCCTGCTGTGTCCGTGTGAACAATATTCCCACAGGAGTTTAACCTGAGCCTGCTGTGTCCGTGTGAACAATATTCCCATAGGAGTTTAACCTGAGCCTGCTGTGTCCGTGTGAACAATATTCCCATAGGAGTTTAACCTGAGCCTGCTGTGTCCGTATGAACGGTATTCCCACAGCAGTTTAACCTGAGCCTGCTCTGTCCGTGTGAACAATATTCCCACAGGAGTTTAACCTGAGCCTGCTGTGCCCGTATGAACGGTATTCCCACAGGAGTTTAACCTGAGCCTGCTGTGCCCGTGTGAACAATATTCCCACAGGAGTTTAACCTGAGCCTGCTGTGCCCGTGTGAACAATATTCCCACAGGAGTTTAACCTGAGCCTGCTCTGTCCGTGTGAACAATATTCCCACAGGAGTTTAACCTGAGCCTGCTGTGCCCGTATGAACAATATTCCCACAGGAGTTTAACCTGAGCCTGCTCTGTCCGTGTGAACAATATTCCCACAGGAGTTTAACCTGAGCCTGCTGTGTCCGTGTGAACGGTATTCCCACAGGAGTTTAACCTGAGCCTGCTGTGCCCGTATGAACGGTATTCCCACAGGAGTTTAACCTGAGCCTGCTGTGCCCGTATGAACGGTATTCCCACAGGAGTTTAACCTGAGCCTGCTGTGCCCGTGCCTGAGCGTGGGAACACGGCGTCTCTCCCGCGGTCAAGGCGCTGAGTTTCTGGAGACGTCCCTGCAGGCCACCCTGGAACGCCTCTCCGGCGTCCTGCAGCTTCTGCCTGTCCCGCACCAGCCCTTTCTCCCCCCATCCGACCCCGGCCCCGCCACCACTCCATCCACGTACTGGGACAAACTCGCCGACGTCCACGGTGAGCCCGGCGGAACGACGAGGCTCCTCCTCCTTCCCCACATGTCAAAAAATCACATTTGTTCTGAGTTTAATCACTAATCACGGCGCGTATTGCATTGCATTCTCTGTTTTTCTCTGCTAAGTTCTCTACTAAACTCCTGTTGCCTTTGGCTTGCTCTTGTGGGGGTTTAGGCCAGGGTTTTCTGTGAAGCGTATTGTGACAATTGGTTGTGAAATGCGCAATATAAGAATGTGTTGTTCTATCACTCTCTCGCTCTCTCCATCATTTTCTCTCTCACTTTCTCTCACACTCTCTCTTTCTCTCCCTCCCTCCCTCTCTCTCCCCATCCTTCCCCCCCCCCCCCTCTCTCTGCAGGAGAGCCAGGTGTGTACCAGACGGTGGTGAGTCTGTGCAGAGCTCTGAGCCAGTACCTGCTGGCCCTGCCCACCCTCCCGTCCTTCCTGCAGATCCCCAGAGATAAAGAGGTCTTGATCACCAGGTTCACCACGCTGGCCCTGGAGGTGAGCGCAGATGCGCTGCTCTACTCACTCACACACAAGATAAACAGCTATCTCCCATTGCTCTGCTCACACACAGGCTAAACGCATAGATATTGAACCATAGATTGGTCATACATCATAGTTTAGTGGCGCAATCTTTGAGACCGTACCCAGGTAAGATGGTGGCCAGTAACCATAGTTCTATATCTATGAGCCAATCATCAGCTATCTGGCTTCTGAGACCCGATTATGACATCACAGTGGGTTAGAAAGAAAAAATCACTTTTGCCATGGGTTGCTATTATAGCTGTGTCCAGGTAAGATGGCTGACAAATTGTTCCATTTCAGAATACCAAATTACTATTACATCACATGATATGTCACTTCTATGGTTCTATATCTATGACTAAACGGCTAAATCTCCTACTGCTGGCTTACCACTGTCATACACCGCTGCTAGTTACCAATGGAGCTCAGTGCACAGAGATCGTTTACGTCATGCTAATATTCCTCTCTTTGCCCAATTTGCAAAGGGTAGAGTGGGTAGAGTGCAGTGTATTGTGGGTAAAAAGCTGTGTGCATTTTGTCTCTTCTTTCAGGCGGTATCGTGGTTTGTTCTACAGAATCAGGTTTTGAGTGCAGTGGATTGTGGGTGAAGCGCTGTGTGTGTTCTGTCTCTCTTCTTTCAGGCGGTATCGTGGTGTGTTCTACAGAATCAGGCCCTGCTCAGTCTGGACCTGCAGGCAGTTCTGTGCTGCTGTTGCCT
Organism: Ilyophis sp. 1 JC-2022; assembly: GCA_022702515.1. Lineage (NCBI taxonomy): Eukaryota > Metazoa > Chordata > Actinopteri > Anguilliformes > Synaphobranchidae > Ilyophis > Ilyophis sp. 1 JC-2022. The sequence continues at coordinate 8,467,321 of CM040400.1, read as the reverse complement.
GGCCCTTCAGCAGACTCCCATCTGGAACCTTCTGTCCTCTGTGCCGTACACGAGCCGGACCTGCTCGCTCATCCAGTGCGTGCGCCTGCTCGTCTACGCAGGTCAGCCACGCCCGCGCGCGCCGTCACACCCCGCTGGCGCCCGGCTCCACGCGCTCGTTACCGCTCAATCGGTAGTGCTTTAGGAAGCTGCGTGTTTTCAGGCCTGTTTTCATGGACAATCTCATGAAATTCAGAAACTAAAATGGCCGTCCTTGCTCATGACTGTCAGGAGCAGCTCAGGTGGGCTTTGTGACTGGTTCTTTAGTGGAGCCTCAGGTAGCTGGTCTGTTGGGGACAGTGCCAGTCTGGCTCTCAGTTCTAGGGTTCCTAGTGTAATATGAGCCTGTTCTTTCTGTGGCAGACTGGCTCTCAGTTCTAAGGTTCCTAACATGAGCCTGTTCCCTCAGTGGAAGACTGGGTCTTGGTTCTAGGGTTCTAGGGTTCCCAGTGTAATATGAGTCTGTTCTTTCAGTGGCAGACTCGCTCTGAGTTCTAGGGTTCCTAACGTGAGCCTGTTCCCTCAGTGCAAGACTGGGTCTCAGCTCTAGTGTTCTAGGGTTCTAGGGTTCCCAGTGTAATGTGACTTTGTTCCCTCAGTTGCCGTGGAGCCAGGAGACCAGCTCCTGAGACCCGGCCGGAGGAGGACGTCCCGGGACAGAGGTGCTGAGGAGGACCAGGTGGACACGCCTTCCAAAGACAGTGAGTGCAGCCCCCCCTTAGACTCCTATTCACTGTAAGTTCTCTTCTGATTGGCTGCCCTCCAAACAGTCACAACTTATACAATAAATGTCATCTCACTTATTCAATAAACGTGGTCTCTAAATGACCAATGCAAACTCCTCCTGGAGAGGGCAGTATAAGAGCTATGTTGCTTGCAGGATAAAAAAAAAAAACTTTAAAAAAACACACACACACACATTTTACTCTAAACAAGCCCTGACGAAGGCCCACAGTTGACATGCGTCGGCATTTTAAAGTGTTTTATAATAAATACAGTTTTAACTTCCATAGCTCTCCAAGAGTGGCTGAAAATGTTGTATTCACTAAACAATGTTGTTATATATATATATGAAGTGCATGATTATAATTATAACCCGTTTCTATGTAGTTTTTGGTCGCTATACGTGCGCCTGTGTGTCTCCCCTTCTGCCTCTGATGTGTTATGTGTGTATCAGATCTGTGCGTTAAGAGGGCTTGTGAGGTCATGGCTGAACTGGTGGAGGGGCTTCAGAGCGTCCTGGCGGTAGGACACCCCAGGAACAGCAGGGTACCCCACTTCCTCACCCCCACCTTCCGCAACATCATCATCAGTCTGGCCAGGCTCCCACTAGTCAACAGCTACGCCAGAGTGCCCCCACTGGTAAGAGTGGGAACTGCAGTAAAGCAGGACTGTGTGTGCGCGCGTGCTTGTTATTGTTATTGTTTAATAGGAACCTCATTAGCTGCACACAATAGTGTACAAGCTAGTCTTCCTGGGGTCCAGACTGTGTGTGCCTGTGTGTGCGCCCATGCGCGCGCGTGTGTGTGTGTGTTTCTGTGTGTGTGTGTGTGTGTGTGTGTGTGTGTGTGCGCCTGTTCACTCTTGATCTGTCGTGTGTATGTGTGTGTGTGTGTGTGTGTGTGTGTGTGTGTGCGTGTGTGCGTGCGTGTGTGCGTGCGCCTGTGTGCCTGTTCACTCTTGATCTGTCGTGTTTCTGTGTGTGTTTGTGTATGTGTGTGTGTGTGTGTGTGTGTGTGTGTGCGCCTGTTCACTCTTGATCTGTCGTGTGTATGTGTGTGTGTGTGTGTGTGTGTGTGTGTGTGTGCGTGCGTGTGTGCGTGCGCCTGTGTGCCTGTTCACTCTTGATCTGTCGTGTTTCTGT